>WNWK01016485.1:0-44832 GCA_009830355.1 Cherax destructor
CCTGTTCTTTGACATGTGAACAATCCAAGAATTGCCATTGTGTCATGGAGGAAGTCAAGTACATGATCAAGGTTAAGCAAGAGTCAAAAGTATGAAAACAGGTAGGTAGAACAAAACTACTGGGTTTGAGCAACAGCTGATTGCTCAGAAATTATTTTGTATTCTGAGGATGATCCATAGTCATCCAAGAGTTGGTAGAGGGGTGTCAATCACTTGGGATCTAGAAGAATAAGCCAATGTCTCATAACATAATAAGTAGGGGCAGCTCTGAGAATAAATGAAAAAGAAACCATGGTCACCTCCACTGTAACAAGTGGTGCTGTTGTTCCCTGGAAACAGCTACCTGGTGCATAACATCTGAACTGATTGCGCAAAGTTTAACAAAATCACCTGCTCAGAAAAAGAGCCCAAACTGTGCGAGTGTCTTTCTGTTAATAATAGTGGCAGGAAAACCTGTTATGAACATCAGGAGTTATTCACTCGGTTGCCACTGTTGAACCTGCCAGAAACCTCTAGTAATGCCTCTGCCATCAGAAGCCCTGCCATATGGCCACTCAATATTTCACTGGAGAGTCAAAAGACACCAAGTTAGAACAAGGCAGATAGTGATCCCTTTTCCAATGTCTATGAGTTGGATTTCACATGAGAGAGCGCTGTATGACCCCTGTGGTTTAGCACTTCTATTTGATTATAATAATAATAATTCACATGAGAGAAGATCCCCTCTATTAGGACTTAAATTGATGTTCAGACCGGGTTACTTTAGTATTTACTGGTAATGAATTCCAAATTTTGAGGCCCTTTATGTGCATATAGTTTTTGCACAGTGTGATATGGACACGGGGTACATCAAACAGTGATCTGTGTCTAGTGCTATGATCGTGCGTCCTGTTAAGGTTGGTGAGGAGAAGTTTGAGTGGAGGGTTTATGTTTGAGTGTAGTGTTCTATAAATATAGTAAGCACAATAATAAGTATGGATGTTCTTGAAGGTAAATAGTTTTAGACTTATGAATATTGGTGGAGTATGTTGTCTGGAGTGAGAATTTGTTATCATTCTGACTGCAGCCTTTTGTTGGGTTATTAGTGGTCTTAGGTGACTGAATGTTGTTGATCTCCATGCACAAATTCCATAGGTGAGATAAGGGTAGATGAGTGAATGATACAGTGCAAGGAGAGCTGATTGTGGAACATAATACCGCATCTTAGTATGCCTACTGTTTTGGAGATTTTCTTGGAAATTTGTTGTATATGTGTTTGGAATTTGAGGCTTCTGTCAAGGTGGATCCCTAGGAATTTTCCCTCTGTGAGTCTTGTGATGGGTGAACCATTTAGCGTTATGTTAAGTGGAACATTTGTAGCTCTGTTTCCAAATTGAATGAAAATGGTTTTGTCAGTATTGAGAGTTAGCTTATTAGTCATCATCCAGGTAGATATTTTCTGCAATTCAGTATTAACAGTGTTGGCTAGTATGTCTGGATTTGGATGAGAGAAGACATATGTTGTGTCATCTGCAAATAATATGGGTTTGAGTAGTTGTGAGGCATTCGGTAGGTCATTGATGTAAATGAGGAAGAAGAGTGGGCCAAGGATACTTCCTTGCGGGACGCTGACTGTAATTGGTTGTGTGGAAGAGTTAGCTCCATTTGTGTACACATATTGGCTTCTGTTACTAAGGTATGACTTTAGGTAGTTGAGGGAGTGCCCTCTTATGCCATAGTGTGTTAATTTAATGTGCAGCAAATCATGGTCAACTGTATCAAAAGCTTAACGTAAATCAATAAAGATTCCCAGCGGGACTTCTTTATTCTCGAGACCGGTGTATATTAGTTCTAGCATGTGTATAATAACATCATTTGTGCTTTTATTAGTCCTGAATCCAAACTGACAGGGGTTGAGTATGTTGTGTGAGACGAGATAGGAATAGATCTGCCTATGAATTAATTGTTCAAAGATTTTAGAGAGCAGAGGTAAGTTGGATATTGGTCTATAGTTATTCAAGTCTGTTTGATCTCCTTTGTGGATCGGAATGACCCTCGCTATTTTAAGAATTGATGGGAAGGTGGAGGTTTCGATGGATTTGTTAAAGTGTTGCAATTATTGGTAACAGTACTTGAGAAGCCTTTTTGTACATAAAAGGTGGTAAGTTATTTATATCTCCTTCCTTGTTTTTAAGGGCGTTGATGATGAGTGAGACTTCTGTTGGGTTGGTTGGAGCTAGGAATAGTGTACAGTGGACCCTCACTATTCGAACACTCTAAAACTCACCCTTTTATGTAAGTTTATTATTGTAAGTGCTTTTATAAGTGTATTTTTGGGGGACTGAAATGGACTAATCTAATTTACATCATTCCTTATGGGAATAAATTCATTTGGTAACACCACTTGAACAGCATTCTGGAATGAGGGTGAGTTTTGGAGTGTTCGAATAGCGAGGGTCTACTGTATTCGGGTACGTACCCGTGAAGTAGTCTAATGGACGGGTGTTTGAGCTTGGGATCTTACGCGCTAGATTCTTTCCTATGGTGGAGAAGAAAACATTGAGTCTGTTTGCTGTTTCAGTTGGTGGGAGCCGGCTTTCATCTGATTTATTTAATTTGATTGTTTTATTTTTGGATATCTTTTTAGTTCCTAGAATTTTAGATAAGGTTTTCCAGGTCTTTTTCATATCACCTTTTATGTTATGTAATCTGTTCTCATAATACAACTTTTTTGACCTTCTTATCAGACTGGTAAGGATTGACGAGTAACGCTTAGAGTGGTCTCTGGTTATTTGACCCATTCTGTACTGTGTTTCATATAGGTGCTTTGTGTTCATGGATTTTAGGATGCTGGGTGTTAGCCAGGGACTATTCAGTCTCTTTGCTATGATCTGTTTAGTTTTTAGGGCATTGTTTGTTATAGAGGTAGTGGGTTTTTTTTTTTTAGAAAATTATTAATACACTCATCAGTATCTGAGTATGATTCTATCTCATTATGCCAGTCAATGTTAATCATAGCTGTTATAAAGTTATCAGCTGCTGTCTCGTTATGTAGTCTGAAGGTAACTTTAGTCGTGTCTTGGGACAATTTACCTAGGCTGGTTATGAGAAGGTAGGGTAGTGATCTGTGGTGTTGTCAGTGATTATGCCTGATTTTAAAGGGGATATGGTGTTAGTCCAGATGTGGTCTAATAAGGAGATACTAGTCTCGGAGATTCTTGTAGTTGTTATTGTTGGTAGCAACAAGCAGTTGCTCATAGTGTTTGTGAATTCAGTTACTTGTGGGTCCTACTCATGTAGGAGATTTATGATGAAATCACCTGTGAACAGCAAATGGTCTTTGTTCAGGTGTGCATCAGTTATCATGTTTCCTAATTTTTCACTAAAGTGGTAAATGTTTGACTGTGGTACTCTGTAGATGTTTATCACTGTGAGGGGTTTTTGCAGGTCTTTTGATTGAAATTTAGCCATAATATATTCTCCATGTTCATTCCTTGTGCAAGAATTATTGATACATTCAAGTTGATTTGAGTAGTATATAGCTGTTCCACCCCCTTGCTGGTCTGTCCTACAGTTGTGTATGGCTGTGTAACCAGAAATGGTATAGACATCTGTAGTACCAGGCTTTAGCAAGGTCTCAGTGAGTGTAATGATTGACATACTGGTATGCAGGGAATTGAGCAATGCTGTGAGATCATCATAATGCTCAATGATCTGACATTTTAATTAAAGATGGTAATGTTATTGTTGGCTCTGAGCAAAAATAGAATTTTTGGCTTCATATTATAAGTAGTAGAAGCCCTACAGGTTATACAGTGGACCCTCGGTTTTCGTACAGCTCCCAACTCGAACAATTATGTAAGTGTATTTTTGTAAGTGCTTTTGTAAGTGTAGTTTTAGATTCTTATTAGCTGTAAATTGACTACCTTAGCTTATTTTTTCATTTTTGTAAACATATACAATGTACTAACTCACGTGCCAAGAAATCCTTTTGCATTGTCCTATTCTTAAGTCTACTTGCGTTGTTCTATTTTTAAGTTTAATTATAGAATCATACTAAATCTTATGATTCCAAACATCGATCCTGATACCAACCTTCTATTAAATGACTTACATGAACCTAACAACAACTGTCATTACTACACAGCAGAACAGGCTTAAACACTACTCAAATCCAACAATAACATAACTATCTTTAACTACAATGTCAGATCTTTAAGCAAACATTTTGATGACCTCACTGCATTATTAAACTCACTACAGGCTAGTATGTCCATCATTGCTCTCACTGAAACCTGGTTAAAGCCTCATACTACAGATATCTATGCCATTCCTGGTTACACAGCCATACACAATTGTAGGCCAGACCAACAAGGAGGTGGCACAGCTATGTTATACTCAGACCAGCTTGAATGTATTAACAATACATGCACAAGAGATGAACATGGAGAATATATAATAGCTAAGTTTAAATCCAAATACCTACAAAAACCTCTCACAGTTATAAACATCTATAGATTACCACAGTCAAACATTCAGCAATTTAGTGAAAAATTAGGAAGTATGATTACTGATGCACACATGAACAAAGACCACTTAATCCTCACAGGAAACTTCAATATAAACCTCCTACAAGATCAGGACCCACAAGTAACTGAATTCACAAACACTATGAGCAACTGCTTGCTTCTCCGGACAATAACAAAACCTATGAGAATCTCTGAGACCTGTGCTTCTCTAATACACCATATCTGGACTAACACCATATCCCCATTAAAATCAGGCATAATTACAGACAATACCATAGACCACTACCCAACCTTTCTCATAACAAATCTTGGAAAATTACCACTAGAGACTACTAAAGTTACCTTCAGACTACATAATGAGACAGCTATAAATAACTTTATAACAGCTATGACAAACACTGACTGGCAAACAGAAATAGACAACTTCCCAGATACTGACTTATGTATTAATAATTTTCTTAAAAAGACCCAATACCTCTATAATAAGCATTGCCCTAAAAAAACTAAACAAATCACAACTAAAAGATTAAATAGTCCCTGGCTAACCCCCAGCATACTCAAATCCATTAATATAAAGCACCTATATGAAAAACAGTACAGAATGGGTCAAATAACAAGAGAACAAACAAAACGCTACTCATCAAACCTAATGAGTCTGATAAGAAGGTCAAAAAAATTGTACTATGAGAACAGATTACATAACTTAAAAGGTGATATAAAAAAGACCTGGGAAACCCTATCTGAAATTCTAGGAACTAAAAAGATATCCACAAACAGAACAATCAAGCTAACAAAACCTGATGAACCCCTACTCCCACCTATTGAAACAGCAAACAAACTCAATGATTTCTTCTCCACCATAGGTAAAAAGCTGGCAAGCAAAATCCCAAGTTCAAATACTCCACCTAACGACTATCACACTGGCACCTATCCGAACACACTATTCCTAGCCCCAACCAACCCAATAGAAGTTTCACTTATAATCAACACATTAAAAAACAAAGCAGGTGACCTTAATAACTTACCACCTTTTTTTTTTATTTTATTAACACATCGGCCGATTCCCACCAAGGCAGGGTGGCCCGAAAAGAAAAACTTTCATCATCATTCACTCCATCACTGTCTTGCCAGAGGGTGCTTTACACTACAGTTATAAAACTGCAACATTAACACCCTCCTTCAGAGTGCCGGCACTGTACTTCCCATCTCCAGAACTCAAGTCCGGCCTGCCGGTTTCCTGAATCCCTTCATAAATGTTACTTTGCTCACACTCCAACAGCACGTCAAGTATTAAAACCATGTGCCTCCATTCACTCCTATCAAATACACTCACACATGCTTGCTGGAAGTCCAAGCCCCTCGCACACAAAACTTCCTTTACCCCTCCCTCCAACCTTTCCTAGGCCGACCCCTACCCCGCCTTCCCTCCACTACAGATTTATACACTCTCGAAGTCACTCTGTCTCGTTCCATTCTCTCTACATGTCCAAACCACCTCAACAACCCTCCTCAGCTCTCTGGACAATCGTTTTGGTAATCCGCACCTCCTCCTAATTTCCAAACTCGAATTCTCTGCATTATATTCACACCACACATTGACCTCAGACATGACATCTCCACTGCCTCCAGCCTTCTCCTCGTTGCAACATTCATCACCCATGCTTCACACCCATATAAGAGGTTGGTATAACTATACTCTCATACATTCCCTCTTTACTTCCATGGACAAAGTTCTTTGTCTCCACAGACTCGAAGTGCTCCACTCACCCTTTTCCCTCATCAATTCTATGATTCACCTCATCCTTCATAGACCCATCTGCTGACATGTCCACTCCCAAATATCTGAATACATTCACTCCTCCATACTCTCTCCCTCCAATCTGATATCCAATCTTTCGTCACCTATTCTTTTTGTTATCCTCATCACCTTACTCTTTCCTATATTCACTTTCAATTTTCTTCTTTTACACACCCTACCAAATTCATCCACCAACCTCTGCAACTTCTCTTCAGAATCTCCCAAAAGCACAGTGTCATCAGCAAAAAGCAACTGTGACAACTCCCACTTTGTATTTGCTTCTTTATCTTTTAGTCCCACACCTCTTGCCAAGACCCTCGCATTCACTTCTCTTACAACCCCATCTATAAATATATTGAACAACCACGGTGACATCACACATCCTTGTCTAAGGCCCACTTTTACTGGGAAATAGTCCCTTCCCTCCTACACACTCTAACCTGAGCCTCACTATCCTCATAAAAACTCTTCACTGCTTTCAGTAACCTTCCTCCTATTCCATACACCTGCAACATCTGCCACATTGCCCCCCTATCTACCCTATCATACGCCTTTTCCAAATCCATAAATGCCACAAAAACATCTTTACCTTATCCAAATACTGTTCACCTATATGTTTCACTGTAAACACTTGGTCTACACACCCCTACCTTTCCTAAAGCCCCCTTGTTCATCTGCTATCCTGCTTTCTGTCTTACTCTAATTCTTTCAATAATAACTCTATCATACACTTTACCAGGTACACTCAACAGACTTATTCCCCTATAATTTTTGCACTCTCTTTTGTCCCCTTTGCCTTTATACAAAGGAACAATACACGCTCTCTGCCAATCCCTAGGTACCTTACCCTCTTCCATACATTTATTAAATAAAAGCACTAACCACTCCAAAACTATATCCCCACCTGCTTTTAACATTTCTATCTTTATCCCATCAATCCCAGCTGCCTTACCCCTTTCATTCTACCCACTGCCTCACGAACTTCCCTACACCCACAACTGGCTCTTCCACACTCCTACAAGATGTTATTCCTCCTTGCCCTACACACGAAATCACAGCTTCCCTGTCTTCATCAACATTTAACAACTCCTCAAAATATTCTCTCCATCTTCCCGATACCTCTAACTCTCCATTTAATAACTCTCCTCTCCTATTTTTAACTGTCAAATCCATTTGTTCTCTAGGCTTCCTCAACTTATTAATCTCATTCCAAAACTTTTTCTTATTTTCAACAAAATTTGCTGATAACATCTCACCCACTCTCTCATTTGCTCTCTTTTACATTGCTTCACCACTCTTTTAACCTCTCTTTTTCTCTCCATATACTCTTCCCTCCTTGCATCACTTCTACTTTGTAAAAACCTCTCATATGCTAACTTTTCTCCCTTACTACTCTCTTTACATCATCATTCCACCAATCGCTCCTCTTCCCTCCCGCACCCACTCGCCTGTAACCACAAACTTCTGCTGAACACTCTAACACTACATTTTTAAATCTACCCCATACATTTCGACCCCATTGCCTACACTCTCACTAGCCCATCTATCCTCCAATAGTTGTTTATATCTTACCCTAACTGCCTCCTCTTTTAGTTTATAAACCTTCACCTCTCTTTACTTACTGATTCTATTTTCCTTGTATCCCATCTACCTTTTACTCCCACTGTAGCTATAACTAAAAAGTGATCTGATATATCTGTGGCCCCTCTATAAACATGTACATCCTGAAGTCTACTCAACAGTCTTTTATCTACCAATACATAGTCCAACAAACTACTGTCATTACGCCCTACATCATATCTTGTATACTTATTTATCCTCTTTTTCTTAAAATATGTATTACCTATAACTAAACCCCTTTCTATACAAAGTTCAATCAAGGGCTCCCATTATCATTTACACCTGGCACCCCAAACTTACCTACTACACCCTCTCTGCATGTTTCTCCCACTTTAGCATTTAGGTCCCCTACCACAATTACTCTCTCATTTGGTTCAAAAGTTCCTATACATTCGCTTAACATCTCCCAAAATCTCTCTCTCCTCTACACTCCTCTCTTCTCCAGGTGCATACACACTTATTATGACCCACTTTTCGCATCCGACCCTTATTTTAATCCACATAATTCTTGAATTTACACATTATATTCCCTCTTTTCCTTCCATAACTGATCCTTCAACATTATTGCTACCCCTTCCTTAGCTCTAACTCTCTCAGATACTCCTGACTTAATCCCATTTATTTCTCCCCACTGAAACTCGCCTACCCCTTCAGCTTTGTTTTGCTTAGGGCCAGGACATCCAACTTCTTTTCATTCATAACATCGGCAATCATCTCTTTCTTATCATCCGCACTACATCCACGCACATTCAAACAACCCAGTTTTATAAAGTTTTCTTCTTCTCTTTTTAGTAAATTTGTACAGGAGAAGGGGTTACTAGCCCATTGCTCCCGCATTTTAGTCTCTCATACGACACGCATTGGTTACGGAGGAAAGATTCTTTTCCACTTCCCCATGGACAATAGAGAAAATAAAAAGAACAAGAGCTATTAAGAAAAAGAAGAAAAACCTAGATGTGTGTATGTATATATATGCATGTGCATGCCAGTGTAGTGTGACCTAAAGTGTAAGTAGAAGTAGCTAGATATACCTGTTATCCAGCGTGTTTATGAGACAGAAAAAAGACACCAGCAATCCTACCATCATGTAAAACAGTTTCAGGTTTCTGTTTCACAGTCACCTGGCAGGACGGTAGTACCTCCCTGGGTGGTTGCTGTCTACCAACCTACTACCTACTACCACCTTTTATATACAAAAAAGCCTCTTAAGTTCTCTCACCAATTATTGCAACACTCTTTAACAAATCCATTGAATCCTCTACCTTCCCATCAATACTCAAAATAGTGAGGGTCACCCCAATACATAAAGGAGGAGATCAAACAGACCTGAATAACTACAGGCCGATATCTAACTTACCCCTTCTCTCCAAAATCTTAGAAAAATTAATTCATAGACAAATATATTCCTACCTCACCTCCAACAACGTACTCAACCACTGTCAATTTGGATTCAGGCCTAATAAAAATACAAATGATGCCATTATACACATGTTAGAAATAATTTACACCGCCCTTGAGAAAAAGAAATCCCAGTGGGAATCTTCATTGATTTACGTAAAGCTTTTGATACAGTTGACCATGATCTGTTACACCTAAAATTATCACACTATGGTATAAGAGGACACTCCCTCAACTACCTAAAATCATACCTTAGCAACAGAAACCAATATGTGTACACAAATGGAGCTAGCTCCACCACCAAACTATTACCGTAGGTGTCCCACAGGGAAGTGTTCTTGGCCCACTCTCTTCTCATTTACATTAACGACCTACCAAATGCATCTCAACTACTCAAACCCATACTTTTGCAGATGACACTACATACGTTATCTCCACCCAAGCCCAGACATACTAGCCAACACTGCAAATACTGAATTGCAGAAAATATCTACCTGGATGATGACCAACAAACTTACTCTCAATATTGATAAAACCTATTTTATCCAGTTTAGGAACAGAGCTCAAACGCACCATAACATAATGATAACGGGTCCCCTATCGCAAAACTCACAGAGGAAAATTCTTAGGAATACATCTTGACAGTGGCCTCAAATTTCAGACACACATACAACAAATCTCCAAGAAAGTCTCAAAGACCGGGAATACTATGCCAAGATACGGTACTATGTTCCACAACCAGCTCTCCTTACCTATATCACTCACTCATTTACCCCTACCTCACCTATGGAATCTGCACATGGGGCTCTACATCAATAACTCATCTCAGACCACTAATAACACACAAAAGGCAGCAGTTAGAATGATCAAATTCTCACTCCAGGCAACATACTCCACCAATATTCAAAACCTAAACTTACTCACCATACAAGACATCCATACTTTTACTGTGCCTGTGCATACATAGAACACTCCTATGCAAATATTAACCCACCACTCAAACTTCTCTTACTAATTTTAACAGGACACATGTTCCCCGTGTCCACCTAACACTATGTAAAAACTCAATGCACATAAAGGCACAAAATTTGAATTCATTACCTGTCATTGCCAAAGAAACCCTACCTGTACCCCAATTCAAAACGATGCTAAAAACCACCTTCTCACCCAAAGATAATTGCTCCATATCAACCATGCTAGCAAAGTAGAATAATCACTTAACGTAAAACCTGACTTTAAAGTCAATGTAATGTATGAATGAACGAATGAATGAATGTAAAACCTGTTATGATAACTTACTTAGCTAATTATTCCCACAACACTTACATTATAATGACCACGTAAATAACTGCAATGCAATTAATTGTTTAAATTGTTATCTCACTCAATTAGTTGCATTGCTACATAATTGATATGTTCAACATATTCAAAGCTTTATAACTTTATAACCCAGGACAGCATGGGTTTAGAGCAGGCCGCTCCTGTCTGTCCCAACTACTGGACCACTACGACAAGGTCCTGGATGCTCTAGAAGATAAACAGAATGCAGATGTTATATACACAGATTTTGCAAAAGCCTTTGACAAGTGTGACCATGGTGTAATAGCACACAAAATGCGTGATAAAGGAATAACAGGAAAAGGGTTGGTAGATGTATCTATAATTTCCTAACATGTAGAACACAAAGAGTAGTAGTCAACAGAGTAAAGTCTGGGGCAGCTACTGTGAAAAGCTCTGTTCCACAAGGCACAGTACTTGCTCCCATCCTATTCCTCATCCTCATATCAGACATTAAAAGGGGATAAAGCCACAGTGCTGTGTCTTCCTTTGCAGATGACACCGAATCTGTATGACAGTGTCCACCGTTGAAGACACTGCAAGACTCCAAGCAGACATAAACCAAATCTTTAAATGGGCTGCAGAAAACAATTGAAGTTCAATGATGAGAAATTTCAATTACTCAGATACGGAAAACGTGAAGAAATTAAAATCTCTTCGGAGTACAAAACTAATTCCAACCACACAATAGAGCAAAAACCTAATGTCAAAGACCTGGGAGTGATCATGTCAGAGGATCTCACCTTCAAGGACCATAAAAAGTAGCAATTGCATCTGTTCGAAAAATGACAGGATGGATAATGAGAACCTTCAAAACCAGGGATGCCAAGCCCATGTTAACACTTACAGATCGCTTGTTCTATCTAGGCTGGAATATTGCTGCACACTAACTGCACCTTTCAAGGCGGGTGAAATTGCTGACCTTGAAAATGTGCAGAGAACCTTCACCGCACGCATAAGTGCGATAAACCACCTCAACTAATGGGAACGCTTAAAATTCCTAAACCTGTACTCTCTAGAACGCAGGCGGAGAGATACATTATTATATACACATGGAAAATTCTCGGGGGTTAGTACCAAACTTACAAACAAAAATCACTCCCTACGAAAGCAAAAGACTCGGCAGGCGATGTAACATCCCCAATGAAGAGCAGGGTGCCACTAGCACGTTGAGGGACAACACAATAAGTGTCAGGGGCCCAGATTGTTCAACTGCCTCCCAGCATACATCAGGGGATTACCAACAAACCCCTGGCTGTCTTCAAGCAGGCACTGGACAGGCACCTCAAGTCGGTACCTGATCAGCGGGCTGTGGTTCGTGACGTTGGACTGCGTGCGGCCAGCAGTAACAGCCTGGTTGATCAGGCTCTGTCCAACAGGAGGCCTGGTCACAGACCGGGCAGCGGAGGCGTTGACCCCTGAATTCTCTCCAGGTAGACTCCAGGTAGATACGCAATTATACTTATATTTATAAATTATCAACCATAACTTTTTACCATGTAGTCTAGAATTAAGTAGTCCTAAGAATGCCCGCAATGCACAGCATATTAGGGCTTTTGGCATGTACATCTCATTAATAACTATGTATCTTGTCTACCATGTATCATTGTACCATGTCTCAATAAAGTATTATTGTTGTTATTATTATTATTATTATAATCTAATTTACATTCGTCCTTATGGGAACAAATTGTTCAGTAATGACACTCGAACAGCATTCTGGAAAGAATTATCAACGAAAACGAATGTCAACTGTACCTTATTTAGGTTATGCTGTTTATTTCTGTTCTCTTTATTACAGGATGGACATAAATGCACTTGAAATATACAGAGAAGAATGGCGAGGCTGATCCCATATACGTATTAGAAACCTTTCCTATGAAGATAGGCTGAAGACACTAAACTTGCAGTCCTTAGAAAGGCACAGAATTGGGGAGATATAATTGAAGTGTACAAAGGAAAACAGGAATAAAGATATAAACAGCATGTTGAAAACATCTAACCAAGACAAGGCCTGCATCAATGGATTCAACCTGAAAAATTTAGATTTAGAAGAATATAGGGAAGTACTAGTTTGGCAAGAGTTGTAGATAAGTGAATAAACTCCCAGGTAGCATCAGTGAGGCAAGAACTTTGTATGTTGAAAAGTTACAAGAGTGGGTGTTGATGGGTGATAAGATTTGTTTAGATTTTTAACCCGAAGGATAGCCACCCAGGATAACCCAAGTCAGTCAATATGTCATCAAGGACTGTCTGACTTATTTTTCATTGTCCCCCAGGATGTAAGTAAGTTTATTCAGGTATACACAAATACAGTTACACATAGATTATCAAAGGTGCAGGAGGCAAAGAATCAGAGTATCTGAGAATGGAAACGGTACAGAAGGCAAAGAACCCAAGTAAACAAAGAGATTAGTAGAAGAGCTAGAAACGAGTATGCACAAGTACGGAGGGAGGCCCAGAAACAGTACGAAACGACATAGCATCGAAAGTTAAGTCCGACCCGAAACTGATGTTCAGTCACATCAGAAGGAAGACAACAGTCAAGGACCAGGTGATAAGGCTGAGGAGAGCAGATGGGGAAACTCACAAGTAATGATCAAGAGGTATGTGAGGAGCTCAACTTGAGGTTTATTAAGGAAGTATTCACAATGGAGGAAGGAAGGCAGCTGGGTAGACAGGACATGGTTCGTCACCAACAAGGGATGTACCAAGTGCTAGAGGCATACACAACTGAGGGGGAAGTGAAGCAGTTACTCAGTGACCTCGATACCTCAAAGGCGAGTAGGTCGGACAATATCTCCCAGTGGGTTCTTCGGAAGGAGCTGAGGTACTGAGTGTGCCACTTACCACAATATTCAACAAAATCCCTTGAAACTGGGCAGCTACCTGAGGTATGGAAGAAGGCCAACGTAGTCCCCATTTTTAAAAGGGAGACAGAAAAGAGGCACTAAACTATAGACAGTTGTCACTTACATGTATAGTGTGCAAAGTCCTGGAGAAAATCATCAGGAAAAGAATGGTGGAACACCTTGAGGGAACAGGATAATAAACACCAGACAGCATGGATTCGGGAAGGCAAATCCTGTGTAACAAACCTCCTAGAGTTCTATGATAAAGTAACAGAGGTAAGGCAGGAGAGAGAAGGGTGGGTTGATTGCATTTTCCTGGACTGCAGGAAGGCCTTCGACACAGTTCCTCACATGAGATTAGTAAAGAAGTTGGAAGAACAAGCAGGTATAACAGGAAGGGCACTGGAATGGATCAGGGAATACCTCAAAGGGAGGCAACAACGGGTCATGGTGCGTGGGGTATCAGTGGGCGCCTGTGACGAGCGGTGTACCGCAGGGGTCAGTCCTAGGACCAGTGTTATTCCTGGTATATGTAAATGACATGACGGACGGGATAGAATCAGAAGTGTCTCTATTCGCGGATGATGTGAAAATAATGAGGAGAATCACATCGGAAGAGGACCAGGCAGGGCTGCAAACAGACCTGGACAAGCTCGACATCTGGTCTAGCAGTTGGCTTCTCGAATTCAATCCCTCCAAATGCAAGTCATGAGGATCGGAGAAGGGCAAAGAAGACCGCTGACAAGTACAAGCTAGGCGGACAAAGGCTACAAACCTCGGCAAAGGAGAAAGACCTTGGAGTGAGTATAACGCCTAGCACGTCTCCGGAGGCACACATCAACCAGATAACTGCGGCAGCATATGGGCGTCTGGCAAACCTTAGATTAGCGTTCCGTTACCTTAACAAGGAGTCGTTCAAGACACTGTATACCGTGTACGTCAGGCCCATACTAGAATATGCAGCACCAGTCTGGAACCCACACCTGGTCAAGCACGTAAGGAAACTAGAGAAAGTGCAAAGGTTTGGGCAAGGTTAGTTCCACAACTCAGGGTCTGTCTTATGAAGAAGGTTGAGGGAAATAGGACTAACAACACTGGAGGAAAGAAGGGTCAGAGGAGACATGATAACGACATACAAAATACTGCGGGAATTGACAAGGTAGATAGTGACAGGTTGTTTCAGAGAGGAAACACAGAAACAAGGGGACACAACTGGAAGCTGAAGACTCAGATGAGTCAAAGGGATGTCAGGAAACATTTCTTCAGCCACAGAGTAGTCAGGAAGTGGAATGGACTGAGAAGATATAGTGGAGGCAGGAACCATACATAGTTTTAAGACAAGGTATGATAAAGCTCATGGAGCAGGGAGAGCAGAGACCCAGTAGCAGACAGCGAAGAGGCGGGGCCAGGAGCTGAGTCTCGACCCCTGCAACCACAATTAGGTGAGTACAATTAGGTGAGTACATAGCAGCATATGTGTAGCGAACCTAGGATAACACAAAAAAGTCAGCCAAAGTGACTTATTTCCATTGGGGTCATGACCCACAAGTCGACTAACACCCAGGTACCTACTCACTGCTAGGTGAACATGGACAGGTGTATGGAAACGCCCAGCATTTCCACTCGATTCGGGTGGAGGCGAGAATGTTACCAACCAAGCCACGGAACACGATATGCATGTTGGACTGCCTGGCATGAGCCAGTAGACCTGCAGTATTCCTTCCTTATAATAATAATAATAATAATAATAATAATACAGTAATATCTTTGTTACTACAAGTACATGTACAAGGTATACAGGCCTAGCTGACATCAATGACATCTACTACATATGAAAGCCCCTTGTTATGCTGAGCATTTCAGGCAAATTAGGTCAGTTTGTCCCAGGATGCGACCCATGCCAGTCGACTAACACCCAGGTACCCATTTTACTGATGGGTGAACAGGGACAGGGACAGCAGGTGTCTTATGGCAAATACGTCCTAATGTTTTCAGCCGTACCGCAGGAGATTTGAACCCAGGACCTCAGTGTAAAAAACACTTAAGCAGTATAATGTGATCCTTATTGACAACGTTTCGCCCACGCAGTGGTTTTATCAAGTCACAAATAGATCTACCTGGGTAAAAGGTACGTGAGTATATATATAGGATGAGTCAGGTTGAGAATGCTGGGTCAGGTGGAGAATGTTGCATGTGACGATCTTCCAAGTAGGGTGATAGAGTCTAGAACCTTGGGTAGCTTTAAAAGACATTGGATAAGTATATGAGTAGACCTTCTGCAGTGTTCCTCCATTCTTATGTTCTTATGTGGGATAGCGATGAAGAAGTTTCTTGCAAAGGGGTTCAGCTATGTTATAGAAGCCGTTGTTCTGGTTAAGGTGTTGGATATACAGTGGACCCCCGGATTACGTACTGCTCCAAACTCGAACAATTATGTAAGTGTATTTTTGTAAATGCTTTTGTAAGTGTATTTTGGGGTCTAAAAGGACTAATCTAATTTACATGATTCCTTATGGGAACAAATTCGTTCGATAACGCACTTGAACAGCATTCTGGAACGAAATAATGCGTTAATCCGGGGGTCCACTGTACAGATAAGTGATGATTCCAGGATTCCAGGCGATAAGTCTTGCGTTTCTGCAGTTGATTAAATGGTTGTGTGAATTTAGGTGTTGAACACAGGCATTCCTTGATCGTCAGATCTACTTGCGTACTGGTGTTCTGAAATGCGTTTTGGAGGTCTCTGGATGTTTTGCCGACGTATAATTTGTGCAGTCATTACAAGGGATTGTGTATACCCTTGCAGGGATTGAAGCTTGTCCTGTCTATTACTGGTAATGTCCTTGATGGTGGTGCATGTGAAGGTAGATACTTGGAATGAGGTATTGGAAAAGTGTTTGGCAATGGAGTTGGTGGGGAGGACTATGTATCTCCTCTCGGCAGCGTCTTCTCTGGGTGTATTGAAGATATTTAATGCCCGTCATCTGCAGTCTCTAATGAAGTGACGAGGATAGTGAAGTTTCGAAAATGCTTGTTCAATCCTCTGCAGGGGTATACACAATCCCTTGTAATGACTGCAGCAAATTATACGTCGGCGAAACATCCAGAGACCTCCAAACACGCATTTAAGAACACCAGTACGCAAGCAGATCTGACGATCCAAGGAATGTCTGTGTTCAACACCTAAATTCTTCAACCATTTAATCAACTGCAGAAACGCAAGACTTATCGCCAGAGAAGCCAGCACTCAATACCGAAGAACTGGAATCATCACTTAACTGTATATCCAACAACTTCCAACCAGAACAACGGCTTCTATAACATAGCTGAACCCACTTGCCAATAAACTTCTCGCTATCCCACATAAGAACATAAGAATGGAGGAACACTGCAGAAGGTCTACTCATACTTATCAATCTCTTTATAAAGCTGCCCAGGTTCTAGACTCTATCACCCTACTTGTAAGATTGTCACATGCAGCATTCTCCACCTGAACCAGCATTCTCAACCTGATTCCATCTATATATACTCACGTATCTTTTACCAAGGTAGCTCTGTTCGACTTGATAAAGCCCACTGTGGGCGAAACGTTGTCAATAAAGGATCACATAAGAACATAAGAAGAAGGAACACTGCAGCAGGCCTACTGGCCCATGAGCCAGGTCCAAGTCTCCCACCGGCTTAAGCCAATGCCCCGATTCAGCCAGGTCAGGTTACATTCGGTTTTTTTTATACCATTTATTTCCTCAGTATGAGCTGAGTGCGCTAGCGATCGAGCTACGGACACCTTATAATAATTTAAAAGTCTTATTTTACTGTATTTCGTCTTAATATTGACAAAAGTCTGTGAATAGGTTGGTAGCATTGTTGGAAAAGCATACGAGGCTGAGGTGTTGGAAAAACGTAATTTATTTATATAATATATAGAATGGAGAAAAAGGTCTATACACCACGTACCCCATTAAGCCGTCCTTCTAATATTCAACAAAACACTGTATAACGCACTTTCAAGTATGCTTTTTAAACCTTATGACTCTAGTAAATGTTACCCAAATTCCTGACTGGATGCAGAGCTCTGGCATAAATGAATACGGAGCTCCGAAGATGAGGAGACAACTTACAGCAACTCGCAGCCATTTTTACTCTTAAACAACTACAGCAGCCAGAGCCAGCAGATGTTGTTGTTGTTAACTTTTGGGCAACAAAGCTTTTATTGAACAGTACTGACCAGTTTCAGGGGTAGGGAAAATTTTTTTTTCCCCTATTTTTTTTAAAATTTTTATTAAATGGTTATACATATTTTTAAAAAAAAAAAATTAAAAGGGGAAAAAAATTTTTTGATTTTTCTGGTTTAAAAATTTATTTCAAATTACAGTATGTTGATGCTATACTAGTATAAAAACAATACAAAATATTTTTTAGAGTTTCATCTAGGTATATTTTTATTTAAAAATTAAGAAAATGATGATACTATAAGATTTTAAATGACAATATGATAAAAAGAGATTGCAAAAATTTTTTAAGGGGAGGATGAACAAAAAAAAAAATGAGATCTTCTTAAGTAAAATTATTGGGTTTGGAAGTTTGTTACAGTATGAGTATTTAGTATAGGGTGAGTAGGTGACTTTGAGAAGAGTCTTGAATTAGATTTTCCGACAAGGTTAACTTGATATTTACTGGTAATGAATTCCAGATTCTGGGGCCCTTTATGCATAGAATTTTTACATTGGTTAGTATGGACTCGGGGTATGTCAAATAGTGATCTGTGTCTTGTGTCATGTTCGTGGGACCTATTAAAGTTATACTCCTGAGGTCCACCAGAACAGCACCTTTGAGAAAGGGATTAGCTGAGCTGATCCGTCCGTGGACAAAATGCTACGCTCAAGCAGCTATTTTGCCATATAGTAGTGGCTGACGCCAAGGCTTAAGGCTCCCTGGTGCTCGTGCAGAAGTCCCTCCTACATGACTACGACACGCCAGAGTTCCCGCCATGTTATAAATCGGCACCCAAAACAGTATTGAGACTTTTCTCCTGTACCCCAATGGAAATACGTAAGTCACTTTGACTTTTTTTTTTAGTTATCCTAGGTGATTTACACTATGTATAATAATTGTACTTATATGTACCTGTGCTTAAATAAACTTACTTAAAGAACCCCAATGGAAATAAGTCACTTTGACTTTTTTGGGTTATCCTAGGTTCTCAACACATATGCTGCTATGTATGATACTCTTTATAAATGTATTTGTGTATTCCTGAATATTATTATTATTATTATTATAATCAAATAGAAGCGCTAAACCAGTATTCCTGAATAAACTTACTTACCTTGCTATTGCACTCCGGGAGTCGGGTCACCATATGGTTCTAGAAGAATCATGCTGGAAGTACGCGCCTGGAGAACCTACTAGAAACAAAAACAGGACCATTCCTGCATCTATACCCCGCTAGTTCTTTCTGTATCTCAACCCCTCTATAATCCTCCTGAGTATTTTTTGTATTGTATTTCTCATGTTTTTTAGCACTCCTCTCTTCTAGTATTGTTAGTATGATTTTTATTGCTCTAATTTTTTGTTTATTTCATGTGTGAGAGAGCTAAATTCTCATTGAGAAAATGGAAGGCAAACCAACTGTCCAAAGATAGGAATGGTAGCGCTAATCCTTTAGATTAAGAGTCCCTCACTAGTATCGAGGCGACTCCCTTCCAAGGGGTGATAAATTAAGACATGTGTAACACTTAGGTATCTTTATTGTGGAAATGTTTTTTTGACACACACTGGCTTCATCAGTTCAATACAAAGAAGGGTGAAGATCAGGAGTTTGAGGTAATCCAGTCCTCAGCCGCAGTCGATTTAGACCGGTCCATCAGTCTTAATAAGAATACAGCATATGTGCGAAGGGGTTGTTATTATTATTATTATTATAATCATGGGGAGCTCAAGCCCGTAGGATTATACAGTGCATGTGGGGATGAAAGGTATTCAGGTTCTCACGCAGGGAACCGGAGCACAGATCCAATTTCTAGATCAAGAGCCCTCACCAGCATCAAGGAACCTCCCTAGAGTATACTGGAGAGGGTCTCCGGGGGTCAATCGCCCCTGCAGCCCGGTCTGTGACCAGGCTCATGGTGGATCAGTGCCTGATCAACTAGGGGAAAGGGGGTTATATACTGCAGACCCAAGTCTCAACTCGCCCGTCTGCACTATGCCCCCTTTCTTTGCGCATTTGCCGTATTCTTATCAAGACTGATGGACCGATTACATAACTCCAGGCTGAGAGGCTGAGAGACTGATTACCTCAAATCCTACAAATCTTCACCCTTCTTTGTATTGAACTGATGAAGCCATTGTGGCAAAATGTTTGCACAATAGACACACCAAAGTGTTGCACATATGTCTAATTTATAAACTTGTCAGTTCTCTGAACCATTTATCTACATCCCTTGAAGGTCTTAATTCTCTCTTAATAATTCATCATACTCAGTTCCCACAGTAATCTCATTGCATACCAGATCTTCTAGTTTTTTTACATAAGCTTCAGGTGGGACCAAGTAAAACCAAGTCCTAAATTATATAAACTGGGAAGATAGCCTAACAACACGGATCCCAACCTATGTCTAGAACAATTAACTCTGTGGCACTTGAGGTATGCTCAAGGCATATTCCTTACAAAAGGGGAGAGAAACTAGAAAGAGAAAGGCACTCATACAGGCGAAGGCAAAAGAAAACAGAACAGCTACAGGAGGCCAGTATATCTGAAATATGTAGGAGACACTGGTCAGAGAAATAGCAAACATCGAACTAAAAGCTGAAGGAATCTTACAAGAGTCAAGAACACGGGAAGAACTAAAAGCCATAAAATGAAATTGAAAGAAACCCAAAGTATTTCTTTTCTTATGCCAAATCAAAGTCGAGAACAACATCCAGTATTGGGCCCCTACTTAAACAGGATGGGTAGTACACAGATGACAGCAAGGAAATGAGTGAGCTACTAGTCCCACATGACTCGGTTTTTACGAGCTGCTAACCAGAATGAGAATCGAAGACCTAAATGAATTTTTTATGAGAGACAGAATTTGGTAGACACACACTATCTGATATTATCCTGACCCCGAATGACTTAGAAAAGGCGATAAAATGACATGCCTATGCACTCTGCCACAGGCCCAGACTCATGGAACCCATGTTCATCAAGAACTGCAAGAAGCTCCTATCACATGCTTTTAACATCCTATGGAGAGGAGTAGGGACACTGGGGTTGTCCCACAGTTACCAACATAGCCCCACCCCAAAGGGGGCAGTAAAGCAATAGCAAAGAACTACAGACCAATAGCGCTAACGTCCCATATCATAAAAAAAATTGAAAGGGTTCTAAGAAGCAAGATCGCCACCCATCTAGATACCCATCAGTTACACAACCAGGGCAGCATGGGTTTAGAGCAGGTCGCTCCTGTCTGTCCCAACTACTGAACCAAAACAAGGTCCTGATGCTCTAGAAGACAAACAGAATGCAGATGTAATATACATAGACTTTGCAAAAGCTTTTGACAAGTGTGACCATGGTGTAATAGCACAAAAATGCGTGATGAAGGAATAACAGGAAAAGTTGAAAGTTGGTAGATGGATCTATATTCTAACAAGTAGAACACAAAGAGTAGTCAACAGAAAGTCTGAGGCAGCAAAGGAAAAGTCTCTGTTCCACAAGGCACAGTACTGGGCCCCCATCTTGTTCCTCATCCCCTTTCGGACATAGACAGGGATATAAGCCACAGTGTTCCCCCCTTCCCTTTTTGCAGATGACACCACCTGCATGACAGTGTCCCCATTGAAGACACTGAAAGGGCCCTCCAGGCAGACATCAGCCAAATCTTTAAATGAGCAAACAGAATTATTATTATGATAATCAAATGGAAGCGCAAACCACGGGGGAGTGAGCTACAGAAAACAATATGAAGTTCAACGATGAGAAATTTCAATTACTCCATGGTAAACGTGAGAAAATTAAAACTTCATCAGAGTATAAAAAAAATTTCCCAAAACCACAATAGAGCAAAAACTAACGTCAAAGACCTGGGAGTGATCATGTTCGAGGATCTCACCTTCAAGGACCAAAACATTGTATCAATCACATCAATGACGGGGGATGGATAAAGAAAAACCCTTAAAAACCAGGGATGCCAAGCCCATGATGACACTCTTTAGGTCGTTTGTTCTATCTAGGCTGGAATATTGCTGCACACTAAAAAAGCCCCTTTTTCCAAGGGAGGTGAAATTGCTGACCTAAAAAATGTGCAGAAAACCCTTTCAAGGCATGCATAACTGTGATAAAACACCTCAATTACTGGGAATGCTTGAAGTTCCTAAACCTGTACTCCCTAGAATGCAGGCGGAAGAGATACATGATTATATACACTTGAAAAATCCTAGGGGATTAGTACCAAACTTGCACACGAAAATCACTCCCTATGAAAGCAAAAGACTCGGCAGACGATGCAACATCCCCCAATAAAAAGCGGGGGGTGCCACTAGCACGTTAAAAACGACACAATAAGTGCCGGGGGCCCAAGATTTGTTCAACTGCCCCCCAGCATACAAAAGGGGGGGATTACCAAAGACCCCTGGCTGTCTTCAAGCAGGCACTGGACAGTCACCAAAGTCGGTACCTGACCAGCCGGGTTGTAGTTCTGTATGTTGGATTGTGTGGCCAGCAGTAACAGCCTGGTTGTTTGGCCCTGATCCACCACGTAAGCCGGGTTCCAGACCCCAGGGGGGCGTTTGCCCCTTTGGAACTCTCCCAGGTAAACTCCAGGCTCCACGCTGGTACCGCATACTCTAAAATGGGCCAAATGTACATTGAATGTAATGCAGGAATGGAATTGGTGATGGAGGGGGATACTGAAAGTGAGTGCTGAAGGATACTGAGAATGCTGAGGGGTACTGATTATTATAATCAAATCTAAGCGCAAAACCCCCAGGGTCAAAAGCGCTGTGAGGGATAATGAGAGTGCTGACTCGCTGAGGATACTGAGGTAACAGGATACAAGTGTTGAAGCATGTTAATGTATATACAGTGGTACCCCGAGTTACGATGGTCCCCAAAATCGCCCTTTTATGTAAGTTTATTTAAAAGCTTTTGTAAGTATATTTTTGGGGGTGTAAAAGGACTAGTCTATTTTACATTATTCCTTATGGGGATAAATTCGTTTGGTAATGGCACTTGAACAGCATTCTCGAACGAAAAAATATCGTAACTCGAGGTACCACTGTACTATTGTACTGTTTATCACCAGGCCCAGCTACCACAAGTTAACACCTTGATAATCGCTATTATAATTATTATATTCAGGTAAGCACTAAATCCATAAGGGATTCATACAGAGTGGGAGGAACAGAAGGTAATCAGGTTTGATTCGAGGAAGGGAAGCCTATGTCCAATTCCTTGATCAAGGGGTCATCTCACAGTCACTAAAAACAACAGATATAGCCCCACTCCACAAAAGTGGCAGTAAAGCAATTGCAAAGAATTACAGACTGATAGCACTATTGTCCCACATCATAAAAAAAATCTTTGAAATGGTTCTCAGAAGCAAGATCACCACCCATTTATATACCCATCGCCTGCTCTCTCACAACTACTGGACCACTATGACATGATCTTGGATGCTCTGGAGGACAAACAAAATGCAGATGTGGTATACACAGACTTTTTGAAAGCCTTCGACAAGTGTGATCATGGTGTAATAGTACACAAAATGCATGATAAAGGAATAACAGAAAAGTGGGTAGATGGATCTATAACTTTTTAACAAATAGAACACAAAGAGTAATAGTAAAAAACTAAAGTCAGAGGCAGCTACAGTGAAAAGCTCTTGTTCCACAAGGTACAGTGCACTCATTCCCATCCTGTTCCTCATCCTTATAGTATCTGACACAGACAGATGTAAGCCACAACACAAGGTCCCCTCCTTGTGGATGATACCTGATTTATGACAGTGTCATCCATCTAAGATACTGGAAGCATACATCAGTCAAATTTAGATGGGCTGCAGAAAACTATGAAGTTCAATGAAGACAAATTTCAATTGCTCTGCTATGGAAACTCAAGGGAAATAAACTGTGGCTGAGTATAAAACAAATTTCAACCACACAATAGAGCAAAACTAATGCGAATGGGTTGGGGAGTGATAATGTCATAGTTTCTCACTTTCAAAGATCATAACAATGTATCTACCACATCTACTGAAAATCATAGAAGGATAATGAGAACCTTCAAAAACTAGAGATGCAAAGCCTATGATGATTCTCTTCAAATCACTTGTTTTCTAGGCTAAATATTACTGTACACTAACGGCCCCTTTGAAGGCTGGTGAATTGGCAGGACCTTGAGAATATACAGAGAATCCCTACGGCACGTATAAGTATGATAACACACCTTAAATTACTGGGAAACGGTTGAAGTCCCTTGATTTGTTCTCCTGGAATGCAGCTGAAAAGATATGAAAATATACACTTAGAAAATACTAGAGGAAGTACTTGTAGTCCCAAGTCTGTACACACTAAAATCGCTTGCTACGAAAGCAATACTCAGTAGGAGAAGCAACATCCCCAATGAAAAGCTGGGGTGCCACGAGTACATTGAGACAATACACAAGTGTCAGGGGCCCAAGACCGTTCAACTGCCTCCCAGCATACATAAGGGGATTACTAATAGACCTTTGGCTGCCTTCAAGGGAGGAGCTGGACAGGCACCTAAAGTCAGGTACCTGACCAGCCGAGTTGTGATTCAGACATCGGCTTATGTGTGGTCAGCAGGCTCTGATCCACCGTGGTGTCTGGTCATGGCCTGGGTCGCAGGGGCATTGGCCCTCGAAACCCTTCCAGGTATACCTTAGTTTATAGCTATACAGTGGACCCGTTAACGTCATAATTGCTTCCCAGAATGCTGTTACCGAACGAATTTATTAACTTAAGGAATAAATTAGAGTAGTCTTTGGAATCCCAAAACATACACTTACAAAAGCACTTAAAAAAATACACTTACATAAATGTTAGTGTTTGAGCCGGCCGTTAACCGGGGGGGTCCACTGTATATTACTCCATGTTTTACCAGTTGGTGGTGCGAATTCCTAGTCAGTTTTCATGTCCATGTCCTTTTATAATAGTTTAAAAGTGTTCTTGGTTTTTTGCAAGAGATGTATTTCCAGTCCATGGTAGCTGTACCAGGTTCAATCAGCCAACCATCACTTAATGGTGCATAATAAGAATCCTCAGAAATTTTTTTTTTTTTTTTTTGTCCCTTGTTTTTTACACACTGCCCATCCTTAACCAAGGTAGCCTCATCTCCAAGAAAGAAACATTCACCCTCATTAATTCAAGAACTGTTTTGCCAAAAGTGCACAGACAGTATCATGATACAAATGACCCTCTGATTATTATTATAATGAAAGCTAAGCACTAAAACCCACAAGGGTCATACAGCACTGAATGACCCTCCAAACAATGGTAACATCCTACTTATTCAGAGCGCAGGGAGTTAGTTTTCTATCTTTATTATGCACCCCATACTCACCCTGTGGGCTATGGTCTCCGCAGCTCGATTGGTAGAACACTCAAGCTTACACAGTGATGCGTTCATTGGTTAATCCCCAGGGTACGTGTGGAAACATCAGGTGTTTCAAGACACCTGCTGTCCCTGTTCACCTAGCAGTAAGTAGGTACCTGGGTGTTAGTAGACTTGTGTGGGGTCACATCCTGAGGACAAATAACTTCTAAAATGCTCTGCACAACCAGGTTTTTCTATACACTATATCACTGATGTCAGCTAGGTCTTTATCATTATTATTATTAATTGTACCACATGATGAAGGGATGTTGCAGTTCAGAGGTCATTTGAATTGTGATGTCAGTGCACGTCTTGCAAGACAGCTATATAAATGGAATAATGGTTAATGCTTCCTGTTTTAGGGCACCTACCTCAGTGAGAGAGGGCCTGTGTGGTACAAACAATGCATTATGCAACTGCACATATTGCATACAACATTTATTACACACACAGTTATCAATAGACATGGGACATCACATATCACCAAATTCAAGTAACTAGAGAAATCTCTATGATTATGATGAGAGAATACAGATAAAGGTGCAAGGATTTTAGAGTGCTGAACTAAAAAACAAATCAAAATGTAATTAAATCAGGCTAATAGGGGTATTAGCATATCTTGGTAAGGCAGAATAATGGTTAAAAATAACTATACCTTTATTTCTTAAAACAAGCTGTATTTTGAATTTATTCTGTTACACAAGTCTAAGAAAAAAAGAGTGAGTGGTTGAAATATCAGAACAGGTCCTCACTCTCTCTCTCTCTCTCTCTCACTCACTCACTCTCTCATACACACAAACACACACATGTGGCCAGGAGCTGTGACTCTTCGACCCCTGTACACAAATAGGTGAGTGAATACACACATGCATGCGTATATACGCACGCGCGCGCACACACACACACACACACACACACACACAGGAAGTGTGACCTAGTAGCGACCAGTGAAGAGACGAGGCCAGGAGCTGTGACTCAACCCTGCAACCACAACTAGGGAGTACACACACACACACACACACAGGCGGGGGCCAGGGAGCTGAGTCTCGACCCCTGCAACCACAATTAGGTGACACAGAGTACAGTGTGTCCTGTGGCCTGGGTAGGCAACACTCTCGCTCACACTGAGTGTCAGAGGTTCAATCCCCGACAAGGGTGGAAACATTGGCATGTTTCTACACCTGCTGTCTCTACCTAGCAAACAAGTAGGTACCTGGGTGTAAGTAGACTGGGTGGGTTGCATCCTGAGGACGAGAATTAAGGACCACAATGGAAATAAGACAGACAGTCCTCAATGACACACTGACTTTCTTAAGTTATTTTGAATGGCTAACCTCTGGGGTTAAAAGTCCGAACAAAATTTCATCTATCACACACACAGTTCCTGCACCAATACGTACCTATATGAACTGTGTACAGTGAAACCCCGAGTTTTGGCCGCCCGAGTACGGCTGCTTTGAGTTTCGGCTTTTTTTGGCTCACTTGTCCCAGTCTCGGCCGGTGTACCAGACCTGTCCGCCGCTGCGCAGGCACGTGAGCCAGTCTAGCGTTGTTTACCCTTGGAGTGAACATTACCCTGCGCGTCATCCAACATTTCACAATAAATCATTGTGTTTAGTGCTTGTTTATTGATTGTGACTCAGAAATAAGTCACCATGGGTCCAAAGAAGTTTCCTAGTGGCACCCCTGTGGTAATGAAAGTGAGGGAATACCATAGAACTGAAGAAGGAGATAGTAGTAAACATGATAGTGGTGTACGTGTGGGGGAGCTTGCCAGATGTACGGAAAACAAACCATCACTTCTATCTTCGCAAAGAGAAAAGAACTAAGGAAGCTGATGTTGCGAAAGGTGTTGACATGTTAGCCAAAAATAAATAAAAACAGTGGAAGAGGTTGAGAAGTTGTTGATGGTGTGGATAAACAATAAAACAGATAGCAGGTGATAGTATTTCCGAGGCCATCATATGAAAAGGCAAGGCAGTTGCACGAGATCTTGTCAAGAAAATGCCTGGAACCAGTGCTGATGTTAGTGAGTTTAAGTATTGCAGAGGCTGGTTTGACAGATTTAAGAAGCCGTAGTGTTGTAAGGCATGGTGAGGCAGCCAGTTCAGACAAACGTGCGGCTGGAAATTTGTGAATAAATTTAAGGGGTACGAGACACTGAAAAATTTGAACCCCAACAAGTGTTTAATTGTGATGAAACAGGCCTGTTTTTTGGAAGAAAATACCAAACAGGACCTACATTACTCAGAGGAAAAGGCACTGCCAGGCTTCATGAAAGATGTAATAACTTTCTTGTTTTGTTCTAACTAGTGGGGATTTTAAAGTGAAGCCTTTACTGTATCACTCTGAAAATCCCAGATTGTTCAAGAAAACAATGTCATCAAGGATAGATTGTGTGTGCTGTGGAAAGCTACCAATAAGGCATGGGTCACAAGGCAAATTTCATTGGAGTGGGTCTAGAAAGTGTTTGGCCCCAGTGTGAAAATACCTCCAGGAAAAGAAATTGCCACTGGTGCCTCCTGGTACTGGACAATGCTCCTGCTCATCCTCCAAACTTGGCAGACTTTTTGTCTAGGGACTTCAGGTTCATCACAGTGAAGTTCTTGCCTCCTAACACCACTCCTCTCATCCAGCCCATGGCCCAGTAGGTCATTGTAACTTCAAAAACTGTACACCAAAGCAGTGTTTGAAAAGTGCTTTGACTGACACTGAATTGACCCTAAGAGAGTTCTGGAGGAATCACTTCAGCATCTACAACTGCATAAGCCTTATAGGGGTAAGGCTTGGGAGGGAGGACTTCCAGGACTTTGAACTCTGCTTGGAGACAATTGTGGCTAGATGTCGTCCAGAGGGATTTGAAGGGTTTGAGGCTGACCCTGACCCTGACGACCCTCTGCCTGTTGTGGAAGGTCACAGGAATTGGGCAAGTCCCTGGGGTTGGAGGTGAGTGGCAAGGATGGGGAAGAGTTGGTGACGACCAGGGAAGAGCTTTCACCACTGACGAGCTGCAAGAGCTTCATCTGGAACAGCATCAGACCACAGTTGAGGAACTTGCATCACAGGAGGAGGAAGAAGGAGGGAGTGAAGGAGGTGCCTTCTTCTGTGCTTATGGACATGTGGAATGTGGAATAAGCTGCAAAGTTTCGTGGAGAAATACCACCCTGAGCAAGCTGAAACAACCCATCTCTGCAACACGTTCAGTGACAAAACAACGTCCCATTTGAAAGGGACATCTTAAAGAGGCGCCAGAAACAGAGCACCTTTGACAGTTATTTTGTGCGACAGGTCAGGTGACTGTTGGTCCTAGTGGCATTAAAAGACAAAAGGAAGTAACCTCAGAGAGGGACTTATTACCTGAAGTTCTTATGCAGGGGATTCCCCTTCCAAACAATGAGTGCTCCCTCCCTTTCTCCTCCTCCCTATCTTCCAGATGCCGCAAGTCTCTTCAATAAAGGTAAGTAAATGTTATTTTAAATGTTTATTTAATGTTTAATATAAATTTATTACTTATATATTTATATGTGCTGTGTGTATGTAAAACTATAGTTAATCTTTAAAATGTATTTTTGTGAATATTTCTTTGGGGTGTCTGGAACGGATTAATTGTATTTTTATTTCTTATGGGAAATATTGCTTCGACTTTCGACTGCTTAGACTTTAGGCCTAGCTCCTGGAACGGATTACGGCTGAAACTCAGGGTCTCCACTGTATTTGCATTATGTGGTCAAAGTGTAATAAGACAACGTGTATCACAGTCAATAACAATGAATATCTAAGAACATCAACACGAACATAGCAACAACACTGACATCAAATACAGTACACACATTTAATTAAACAGGTGACTCTGTAAAACTTCTCATGTATAATTATAATGTACCAGGACTAACAATATGCAATATAAACTTTCTACAAGAATAATATGAAGACATGCACATTTAGAATATTTGTTTTACAAACAATATGACTTAACTTTTAGCACAAATATTAGCTGATGAATAAAGACACAAATACAGTGGACCCCTGGTGTTCGTGATGCTCCAAACTCGCCCTTTATGCAAGTGTATTTTGTAAATGCTTTTGTAAGTGTATTTTTGGGGGTCTAAAGGACTAGTCTACTTTACATTATTCCTTATGGGGAATAAAACGTTTGGTAATGGCACTTGAACAGCATTCTATAACGAAAATCACGAAAATTGGGGATCCACTGCATAGTAAAATTTGTTTCTTTAATGACAACATTTGATACAGTTTGCTTTATCAAGTCACTTTGGTAACTTGAAAAAGCCCACTATGTGAGTGAAGCACACATTTAGGAAAGGATCAAGATTAATGCATTTGCATTCATCAAGTCGGTATTTGAAACCATTATATATCTTCTTCTTTCAACAAATCGCCGTTTCCCCACCGAGGTGACCTAAAAGAAAAACGAAAGTTTCTCTTTAAATTTAGTAATGTATACAGGAGAAGGGCTACGAGCCCCTTGCCCTACCCATTTTAGTCATTCATGACGCATGGCTTATGGAGGTTTATGGTTGTGTCACTGATAGAGACATATTGCTTTCCACAGTAAGGCGGCGATTTGATATATGGTGTGCATGGCCTCTTATACCATAATGATCATCCAGGAGTAGATGCCAGGTCTACTGTGTATCGTGCTTTCTTAATGACCTTAAGAAAGGTTTTGATACAGTAGACCACAGCATCCTACTCCTCAAGTTTGATCATTATGGTATAAGAGGCAAATATGCACTTGCATATATTAAGTCATACCTTACTAATAGAAAGAAATGTATGTCTCTTTCAATGACACAACCTTCAACAAGACCCTGGATACTGGTGTACCACAGGGAAGTGTTGTTCTTGGTCCTCCTTTTCCTTTATACATCAACGACCTTCCAAGCATATCTCACAACTTACGCCTATTTTCTTGCTGACGACACGACTTGTCATCTCTCACACTAATCTAGCCTCCACTACTACTGCTAATGAAGAGCTTGCAAAAATAGCAACCTGGATGACTGTCAATAAACTTACACTGAATATAGACAAAACATTATGTTTGGGAGTAGAGCAAGTAAGGTCCAACTAAATATGTTTAACAACATCCTTATTGCTAAACATAACGAGGGAAAATTCTGGGTCTACACCTTGACAGCAGCCTGAAATTCAACACCCATATCCAACACAACAAAAAAAAGTATCTAAAACAGTTGGCATCCTTTTCAAAGATATAACACATGTACCACAAACAGCACTATTTACACTACTATTCACTGATCTACCCTCATACCTCACCTATGCAATTTGTGCCTGAGGCTCCACAACGACAAATCACCTAAAGTCAATAATAACCCAACAAAGCTGCAGTGTGAATGATCACACATTCCATAGCTAGATAACACCTCTCCCCCATCCCCAACTTTTCAAAGACCTAAACCTACTCACCATACGAAAGATCCACTCATACTACTGTGCAAACTACATTTACAGAACAATCAATTCTAATATAAATCCTGACCTGAAGCGCTTTCTTGACAGTTGCAATAGGGACCCATAATACCAGACACAAAAATCTCTGACATTCCCGTGTCAGGCTAAATCTTTTAAAAACTCAATGTACATAAAAGGACCCAAAATCTGGAACTCTGCCAGAAATCTCCAAACCACTGGCTCAGCTAGCATTTTTAAAACTAGTTAGTAAACACCTTTGTCTCCTTAACCTATCCTAGCCCATCATAAATAAATACAGTATGTAAAAACCATACGGCATTTGCTCAATATCATGAACCTAGGTAAAACAATGTTCAATCCTCTCTCAAATACAATGTTAATGACCATTGTGTTCACCTTAGGTTAATAATCAAAACTGTACTTTCTACCAAACTTACTAAAGCCATATAGCAGAACTAATAGAATATTCAATTTTCTTGTAATCATTGTAACCACCCAATGACCATATGTACATTATTACACTGATATGGTCTTATTAATCTTAAGTTAGTCTTAAGTTTGCCCAAATGCTCTGCATATAAAGGGGCTTGCATGTACACCGAATTGTTATACAGTGGACCCCCGGATTACGTCATTATTTCGTTCCAGAATGCTGTTCAAGTGCCGTTACCGAACGAATTTGTTCCCATAAGGAATAATGTAAATTAGATTAGTCCTTTTAGACTCTCAAAAATACACTTACAAAAGCACTTATAAAAATACACTTACATAATTGTCTCCGAGTTTGGAGCAGTACGTATCTGGGGGTCCACTGTACTCCTTTGTACAAACATGTATCATGCTAAAATAAAAATTATTATTATATTATTGGTTGGCAGACAGTAACCACTCAGGAGGTACTACCGCCCTTTCAAGTGAGTGTGAAACGGAGACCTGTAATTGCTTATGTAAGTCTAATGGCAGTGTGCGGTAAATATTATGCAGAGAATTGTAGTGGAAATTAGGAGGAGGTGTGGAGTTACTACAAAAGTATTATTCAGAGGCCTGAAGAGGGGTTGTTGGAGGTGGTTTGGCCCTCTTAGAGAGCTAAGTAGGAGGACTTGGAGGGTGTATAAATCTGTAGTGGAGGGAAGGAGGGGTAGGGACGAGGGAAAGGAAGGAGGGAGGGGTAACAGAGGTTTTGTGCAAGGGGGCTTGACATGTTGTGCAGGGATATGTGAGCTTGTTAGATAGGAGTGAATTGAGATTTAATGATTTTTGGGACCTAACGAGCTGTTGAGCGTGGGAGCAGGGTAATATTTTGTGAAGGGATTCAGGAAACCGGTTAGCTGGACTTGAGTCCTGGAGGTGGGAAGTACAATGCTCGGGGTAAAGGAGGGGTTTGGGATATTGGCTGTTTGGTGACATCTAAACTGTCATATCTGGCTGCCTCTGCAAAGTCAGTGATTATGTGTGAATAATGGGTCTGGGATAGTACAGTTGGGAGGGCTTATTCTCAGTTGTTGTATCTGAGCGCTCTGCAAAGACAGTGATTATGTAAGGAGTGAGGTGAAAAGTTGAATGATGATGAAAGTATTTTCTTTTTAGGTATTTTCTTTCTTTGGGTCACCCTGCCTCGGTGGAAGATGGCTCACTTGTTGAAAATGGTGAGTCTTGAATGACGGCAAAGTGTTTTTTGTCACCCTGCCTCGGTGGGAGATAGACTACTGTTAAAAAGAAAATTCAACACGTCGAATGTCTCCCACAGAGGGAGGGTGATCCAAAAGAAAGAAACACAATTTCACCATCATTCAACCACTATCATTCACACATAATCACTGTCTTTGAGATTCCCAGATACCTACAGTTTAGATGTCACTCAAACAGTCAATATCCCAAACCCTCCTTTGAAGTGCAGGCACTGTACTTTCCACTTCCACGACTCAACCAAGCAACAGGGTCTCCTTGAATCCCTTCACAAAAATATTATCCTGCTCACACTCCAACAGCTCACACAGTCCCAAAACCATTTGTCTCCTTTCACTCTTATCTAACATGTTCACACATGCCTGCTGCATGTCCAAGCCCTTCCATACAAAACCTCTTTTTACCCTCCTTCCCTCCTCCATCCTTATATCTTGCTACTTCTATTTACACTTAGGTCACACTACACATGTGTACATGCATATATACAGTGACCCCCGGTGTTCGTCTTGCTCCCGCCCCCTTTTATGTAAGTGTATTTTTAAATGCTTTTTGTAAGTGTATTTTGGGGTCTAAAAGGACTAGTCTACTTTACATTATTCCTTTATGGGAATAAATTAGTTTGGTAATGGCACTGAATATATCTGGAACGAAAAAATAACAAAACTGGAGGTCCACTACAGGGCTATTTCGTTTCTTGAATGCTGTTCAAGTGCTGCTACTAAACGAATTTGTTCCCATAAGGAATAATGTGAATTAGATTAGTCCTTTAGACTCTAAAATACACTTACAAAAGCACTTACAAAAAATACACTTACATAATTGTTCGAGTTTGAGCAGTACGTAATCCGGGGGTCCACTGTATACCCATCTGGGCTTTCTTATTAGTTCTGTTCTTCTTTATTTCTCTAATTTCCATGGGAAGTGGAACAGAATTCTTCCTCCGTAAGCCATACGTGTCGTAAAGGTGATAAAATGCTGGGAGCAAGGGGGCTAGTAACCCTTTCTCCTGTATACATTACTAAAGTTAAAAAGAGAAACTTATGTTTTTCTTTTTGGGTCACTCCTGCTTTGGTGGGATGCGCTTTGAAAGAATAATAATATACGTACATACATACATACGTACATGCGTGTATTCATCTATATGTGGATGCAGTGGTCAAGTCACAACTCACTGTACTGCCTCTTCACTAGTCACTATTATAATCACTCTCTCCTGATTCTGAAAGTATTTTCATACATCTTAAAGTTAAGTATAGATACTGCCTGTAGCCCACCTTCACTCCAGGCCATTTCACTTCACAACAAGGTTCATGAAACCAGGAGTGGTCCTATAGCTACAAGTGAAGAGGTGGGGCTAAGAGCTGTGAATTGACCCCGCAACTACATAAAGTTGAATACACACACACATACATACATGCAATACAAGCCACTAGCTGGCCTTTCAGCTGCCAGTGCACCATCAGGAGCTATGCAATACGTATTGCAAAAGGCAGATGGAGTGAAAAACTCAAGAGGTGTGGAAGTTGATGATGGAGCTGTGTCCCAACCATAAGGATGTTGGGAAAATGGTTGTGCCTACACTGGCTTCCTACCTCTTGAGATTTTTCCAGTCCACTTCTCTATTACAACACTGCAAGTTCTGACGAGGCACTGTCAACAGTGCGAAAGACCTAAAGACAAAGACAAAAAAAAAGGTAGGTCTTTCCATTCTTTACTTGTCTATTTGCAATTGTCTCGCAGCACACACATATATACAAAAACTTACTGTACTGTACTTTAGCACAGGAGACCTGTACCTCAGCAACAGAATTCAACTCACAGCCAGAAGGACCTGGGTTTAATTACCAGGCAGGGTGAGATACATGGGCAGGCCTCCTTATACTTCCTGCCAATGTTTACGTAGAATAGCAAAAGGATGACTAAGAGTTAGAATACTGTTGTGGGTTAAACTCTAGGGATGGAGGGGCTCACTAATTGTAAATCACACTATGTGACTTCATTAGGTTATCCTAGAAAAACGCTCTTTCTTAAATACCAAAATTATGCAAACAAGATATCATATGGTCTAATTTTGTGGTTTAAGCACATGAATAATCTTTTAACACAAACAAAACTATAATAATTTATGACAGGGAGTGTCTTTATCTATAGGGACACCTTGCAAGCAGTTAGATAATGTAAGACAGGATACGCATAGATGATGCCGAGAGTCCAAGACAACCAAGCGTTTAGTGAGAAAAATTGACAGGAAAATATTTTTTTTCTCCCTACTACTTTAAGGACTCTGATAACTCATCAAACTCTCAAAGACAATGCTATGATTATACATTACAGTGGACCCTCGGTTAACGAATACCCCGGAAATCGTGCAATTATGTAAGTATAATTTTGTAAGTTCTGTGGAAGTGTGTTTTGGGGTCTGAAATAGACTAACCTACATGACATTATTTCTAAGGACGAAATTGTCAGGGTAATGGCACTTGAGCAGGCTTCGTACGAATTTTTCGTTAACCGAGGGTCCACTGTATAGTACTTTATATCCATGCCCATTATATGTATCTAGCTACTTATCTATATAATTATTGTTATTGTATTGATAAAGAAGTGCTAAATCTATTGGTTTATAGTGTCTGGAGGATGGGAAGTAATCAGGTTTGATTTTTTATTAAAGTGTAGCTCTGAGTCCTTGGACTAAGAGCCATGCATCAGCATCAAGACACTGCTAACTTCCTCCTGAATGAACAATATGTGTAATGAAGAAATAGATATAATGTAACATCTAGGTATCTTTATTTGTAGATGTTTTAATATCCAGTGGCTTTATTAATACAAATTCAAGGACACTGTATTGAAGCCACCAGATGTCGAAATGTCTAAGCAATAAAGAAACCTAGATGTTGCATGTGTCTAATTCTTCATCTTTCAGCATGATACAATCTGCTTGCACAGATGCTCCTTGCTTTCACATAATCAACTGATTACTGTTTCGACTTTATGATGGTGCAGGTTACCTGAGAGGGTTTCGGGGTCAACGCCCCCGTGGCTCAGTCTGAGACCAGGCTCGCGGGTGGATCAGGGTTTGATCAACCAGGCTGTTACTGTTGGCCACACCCAAATTGGATGCATTTAACCACAGCCTGGTTGGTCAGGTATTGACTTTAGGTGCCTGTTCAGTGCCTTTTTAAGACAGCCAGTCTTGGGCCCTAGACACTTATTGTGTTGTCTCTCAGTGTACTCGTGGCACCCCTGCTTTCATTGGGAGCATCTCCTGCTGAGTCTTTTGCTTTTATAGGTGATTTTTTGTGCAAACTTGGTACTAATCCTCTAGGATTTTCCAAGTGTATATTATCACGCATCTCTCTCGTCTGCTCTCCAGGGAATACAGATCAAGTGCCTTAACCGTTCCTGCAATTTAGGTGCCTTATCGTATGTGTGCCATGTTCTTGTACACTCTCCAGGTCAGCAATTTCGCATGCCCTTGAAGGGGGCAGTTAGTGCACAGCCGTATTTCAGCCTAGAGAGAACAAGCGCATTTGAAGAGAATCATCATGGGCTTGGCATCACTAGTTTTGAAGGTTCTCATTAACTCATCCTATCGTCTTTCCTAGCAGATGCGGTAGGTACATTGTTGTATCTTTAGTTGTGAGATCCTCTGGCATTATCACTTGCAGGTCCTTCACATTGCTTTTTTGCTCTATTGTATGGTTATAATTTGTCGTATACCCTGATACGGTTTTAATTTCCTCAAGTTTTCCATATCTGAGTAGTTGAAATTTCTCTCTTCATTGAACTTCATATTGTTTCGAGGGCCCATTTGAAGATTTGGTTGATGTCCGCAGTGCTGTACAGTACTGTACATTTGATAGATAACTTGTATTCACTTATTTACTCTTCAATACTGGTATTTAGTTACAGTAACTATTTGTTTAATTACTTATTCAGTGACAGTAGTCATTTATTTACTTATTTATTTAGTATATCATATCTATGTTCGACTTACAATTTTTTTTCAACTTTTCGATGGGTTCATCGGAACATTACCCCATCATAAGTCGAGGAGTACCTATTGTGCACCATTCATGTACAGTACATGTAATGTTTTACCCCAGACAACATAAGAGTCCCAAAAGTGTTTAAGTAACAAGGGTGTAGTAATGTGAAGACTACGAGGGGGACGACCACTGATCACCTCTAAGTCATCAAGTTAACAAGCCCCATCAAGGGTTAAATGTTTTATTTTTTTTTCCCATTTATTCCTTTTTTTTTAAACCATTAATTATACACATTATTAAAATATGCACTTGTAATGCTTCCTTCAGAATTTGTTAAGAATTAGCAGAGTAGTGTGTATAAAAAAACTTGGTCTACTGAAAATATGTTCCAAGATATGATGATTAGTTAATTGCAATAAGAGGTTTCTGTAAACTCAACTGTGTCATTAATGAGAGTAACCTCTAGTCCTTCATATAAAATTGTAAAACAAAAACTTTCTATAACATTGTATTTTACCTTAGTAATTTTAGATTTAGAAACTTAATAGAGTTAGTTTCATGATTTGTTCTGAAATGTTTCCATCTTTCTTCTGTAGAGCTACCCCTAAATGACAGACCATACCAACTGCCTCTAACATGGCCTTTTATCGGTCTTTTTCCCAGGTCATCTCACACTCAACAAAAGAACTTGCACCAGTCCATGCTGAACTGTTAACTAAGTTATCACTAACTCAAGACAGTCTAACCCCACTACATTTTAGAATTTTTTTTTAAAAAATTTTCTGGCATTTATTCTCACTATTACAGCTTTTCTATCTTTTAATGTTTTTTTTTTCATTACCTGCCTAGGTCCAAAATTTTCCCCATAATTATAAAAATTTTTTAAAATAATAAAAATGTAAAAGATGCTTAGCATTAATGGAAGATTTTTTTTAAACAATGGACAAGCAACAATACAGATTGTTTTTCTTTAAAAATTTTTTTTTTAAAATGCCTTGGTCTTACTCTCCATGCAATTATAATCTTTATAAATTAAGTAACTATAAAAATAAAAATATAGTGGAACCTCGGGGTTTTTTTTTGCCCTGGTTTTAGTCGAAAAGGTTTTTATGACTTTTTCACAAAATTTTGTCCCAGTTTTCGTTCTTCACCTCGGTTTTCATCCCCCCCTTACCGAGCGTCTCTGCCTGCCCGCGCCCACACAAAAAACATCCCACGCATGCGTTCTTTAGTCAGTCTGGTTTTGTTTCCCCGTTGAGTGAACATTACCCTGCGATTCATACGAAACATTTTGTAATAATCCATTGTTTTTTGTGCTTGTTTAGTGAGTGCGACTGCTAAATAAGCCACCATGGGGCCAAAGAAAGTTCCAAGTGCCAGCCCTTTTTATAAAAAAGGTGAGAAACACGATAGAATTGCTTCAGAGGAGGAGGAGAAAAGAGAGAGGGGGGAGTGCCTTCTTCAGTGTGCAAAGTGGGGGTGAGTTGCAAAGTTTTGTGGAGAAATATCACCCTAACAAAGCTGTTGGGAAAACCATGTCTGCAACATGTTCATGACAATGCCTTGTCCCATTTTAGGCAAATCTTAAAGAGACGCCAGAAACATACCTCTCTGACAGATTTTTTGTGTGATGGGTCCAGTGACTCAAGTTGGTCCTAGTGCCAGTAAAAGACAAAGAAGGGAAGTAACGCCAGATAGGACTTGATACCTGAAGTCCTTATGGAAGGGGGGTTCCCCCCCCAAACAATAAAAACCCCTCCTCCTCTCCCTTCCTTGCCGTCTTCCATACGCTAACAAGTCTTTTCAATAAAGGTGTATTTCTAATCTTTCATTGAAAAAAAAAACTCTTGACAATTTTTACCTCAGATTTTGAATCAAAGTACTGGAGGATTCTATATGAGACATCCAATGGAATGTCCAATGGAAACCTTTGCTTTTGAGGAATATGATCTTGAATAAAAGATATCTTGTGAGTAATTTGTTCTTCAAGATTGTGACATTATTTTATCTGAAAAAAAATAAAAATTTGTAATAACTATAATAAAACAGGAAAAAAAAAAGAATGAACCCCTGGGGGTTTCGACTGCGTGCAGAGAAGGAAACAGCAAAAAAAGCAACAAGAGGATAATTAAAAAGCAAAACAGTACTAAAAAGCAGCAACAAACTTGGTGCAATTGATGAACCACAGAAAAAAACCATATAATATCTGCATTAAAATTATACAGAATATACTTGTATATGAGGACAGATTAAGCATAATAAGCTATTGAAAAAAGGGGTTTAAAATTGTTGACATATTCGATAAACAGGGGAAATCTATTAAAATATGATATGATGGATAGTCAACAAATTAGCAACCTTGCAGAATAAAAAAAGGATGTCCTTCCATGAGATGTCCATGGGCGAGTCTGATTTACCTATGAGTACCTGTACTACTGAATGTAGTCTCCAAAAATCAAAAGAATGAAACAAGAGTAAACATAAGCCCAGGTGCAGCAGAGGGAAAACAACTTGTTGGGAACCTACATGCATCCCTAGTGCTGACAACAATCTTGTGTAAGTGCTGGGTCAGGACAAGCAAATAGTCAAAGACAACTTCCTGCAGGAGAGGTTAAGGTCCTTAACTGATGAACATGCAGAGTAGCCCACTGGTTCATTACTTGAAACTCCAGAATGGCTAGCTATCCAGCTAAAAAAAAAAAAAATTTAAAAAAATGGGGAAGCCAACATTCATGTGGCAAGCCATACGTTTAAGCCCCACCCATTTTGTGATTTGAATTGCTTTCAACACTTGCAGACACAACAAGGAGAAGTGGCAGCAACATCAAATCACATTAAGAATACAGTGGTACCGCAACAACAGCTCCCAACTCGAACAATTATGAAGTGTATTTTTGTAATGTTTTTGTAAATGTATTTTTGGGGCTGAAACGGGTTAATCATTACATTATTCCAGGAACAAATTCGTCCACGCACCGAACAGCCTTCTGAATGAATTAAGTCGAACCGAGGTACTGTATTAAGAAAAAATTTTTTTTATTTGAGATATGATACAAGTAATAAAAGCACTGAAACCTACAGGTACATGTTGAATAAAATACAATGGAGATTTCATCTTACAGTATTAAAATACAGTTCAAATAGCTGAGGGTTCTGTTCCAGGCCCACAAAACCATAACCTGCAAAACGGGCAAAATATGGGCCCAGTATTTTATCTGGGACTTTATAGAAAGAATCATGCATGAACACAAAGGTTTTCTGCCGCCTTATATATATGTAATACAATCTTATTTTTAGTTAGATAATTTTACTGATGGGGAACATAGACAACGGGTTTAAAGAAACAACCCAGTGTTTCTACCATCACTGGGAATCAAACCCGATCCCAGGGAAACGAGAGCTTTACCCAACAAGCCACGGGCCTGAATATCGGAAAAGTAAGGTGATGAGGATAACAAAAAATTGGGTAACGAAGATTGATATCAGATTGGAGGGAGAGAGTAGGAGGGGTGAATGTATTCAGATTTTTGGGGAGTGGATTTTCGATGGGTCTATGAAAGATGAGGTGAATCATAGAACTGATGAGAAAAAAGGGGGAGGGTGCACTGGGGGTCTGTGGAGACAAAGAACTTTATCCAGGAAGCAAAGGGGGGAATGAAGAGAGATATTTATACCAACACCTTATATGGGAGTACTCACCTTTTTTTGGTTCAGGGGTCTAGTTATAGCTCCTGGCCCTCCCTCTTCACTGATCGCATAGGTCCACTCTCTCTCCCTGCTCCATGAGCTTAATAAAACCCTCGCTTAAAAACTATGTAGGGTTTCCTGCCTCCACTATGTACTACCCGACTATTCCACTTCCTGATAATTATGACTAAAGAAATACTTCCTAACACCCCTTTGACTCATCTGAGTTTCCCAATTTCCAATTGTGACCCTTTTTTTGTGTCCCATCTCGGGAACATCCTGTTTTGTCCACCTTGTCAACCTCACTGTTTTTTTATGTCGTTATCATGTCCCCCCAACCCTCCTTTTTCTAGTACTCGGGCCGTTTTCCCTTAACCCTTTTTTGTAGCAAAAGTATTTTGCTCCCTCTCTAAGGACCCATGGAGAGATGTCCAGTCCCACTACCTTGATGTATCAAGTTCACTTAGCAGCTTCTTCACCTCCTCCTGGTTGTGTTTTTCATCCACCTTTGTTAGTACTGATATCCCTTTTTTGGGTTTACACCCCTATTCTGACTTCCCGAGCCCTTTTCTGTCTCCACTGTAAAATTTTAAATTCACGTTGAGCTCCTCACATACTTCTTGGTTATTTCTTGTGAGCCCCCCACCTTCCCCCCAGCCTGCTTACCTGGTTTTGACTGTTGCCCTCCTGATGTGGCTATAAAAGTTTCTTAAATTTGACTTTTGATCCTAGTTGATTTTGTACTGTCGCGGGGCCTCTCCCATCTGTGCATACTTTTTTGGCTCTTCCTATTCTCTATTTTCCTGGGCCCTTTGTCTTTTGTACTTTTTTTCCCTTCTCTAGCACATTTAGTTTTTGCCTCCCTCACCTTTTGGGGAAACAAGGGCTTATTCTGGTGTTCCCATTACTTTTATTGCCCTTGGGAACAAACCTTCCCTGCCTCCTTGCATTTTGTTGTCACGTAGGCCCAGACTCATGGGAAATCTGTTCACCAAGAACTACAAGAAACCCCTGTCCTGCCTTCAGCATTCTTGGAGAGGGAGCATGGAAAAGGGGGCAACACTCACTAAAAACAACAGACATAGCCCCACTCTACAAAGGTGGTGAAAGCAATTTAAAAAACTGACCGAAGCACAAAATTCCATATCAAAAAATCTTTAAAAGGGTTCTAAGAAGCAAGATCACCCAAACCCCCAGATACCCCTCAGTTCCAACCCAGGGCAACACGGGTTTAGAGAGCAAGGCCCCGCCTGTCCCAGCTACTGGATCACTAGACAAGGTCCTGGATGCTGTAGAGGATAAACAAAATACAGATGTAGTATACACAGACTTTTCAAAAACCCTTTTACAAGTGTGACCATGGGAATAGCGCACAAAATGTGTGATAAAAAATAACAAGAAAAGTTGGTAGATGGATCTATAACTTCCTGACAAATAGACCACAAAAGTAATACCTGGAGTTTACCTGGAGAGTTCCAACGCCCGCGGGCCCCGGGCTGTGACCAGGCCTCATGGTGAATCAGAGCCTGATCAACCAGGTGTTACTGCTGGCCGCATGCAGGCCGACGTAGAACCAAAACCCGGCTGGTCAGGCACTGACTTTAGGTGCCTGTCCAGCCTTGCACTGGGAGGCAGTGTGGTGCTCTCAACGTGCTAGTGGCACCCCCGCTTTTTATTGGGGGGATGTTGCACGTTGCCCAGTCTTTGTTTTCGGGGGGTTCTCGGTTTCAAGTTTGGTACTAATCCCTCTAGGGTTTTCCAAGTGTATATAATAATGTATCTATTTACTAAAATTTTACCATTTAGTTTTAAGTTAATTTTAAGTCGCCCAAAATGTCCTGATATCAGGGGGTTTTGGTACACCTCATAACATCTCATAACCCATTGTAATTTTTTGTACTGTCCAAATAAACATTTTTAATTTTTACTCTCTCGCCTGCGTTCTAGGGAGTACAGGTTTTGAACTTCGCCTCCCGTAATTGAGGTGGTTTTTCACAGTTATGCATGCGTGAAGGTTCTCGCACATTTTCAGTTCAGCAATTTCACCTGCCTTTAAAAAGGGGCAGTTAGTGCAGCTTGAGGCAGCTAGGTGAAAAGCTCTGTTCCACAAGGCACAGAACTCGCTCCCATTCTTTTCCCTCATCCTCATGTCTGACATAAAGAGATATAAGCCTGTCTTCCTTGGATGACCCCCGGATTGCCATGACAGTGCCCTTTGATCAAGACACTGCAAGACTTCAAGCGGAATAAACCAAATCTTCAAATGGGCCACCAAAAATATGAAGTTCAATAAAGAGAAATTTCAACTACAGTGGTACCCGATTTTTGGGACAAATTTTGCCCAAAGGCTGTTCGAGTCCCAAACCCGGAATTTTTTCCCCATAAGGAATAATGTAAATTAGATTAGTCTGTTTCAGACCCCAAAATACACTTACAAAAGCACTTACAATAATACACTTACATAATTTTATTGGGGAGCTGTACAAAACTGGGGGTACCACGATGTACTCAGATAGGGAAAAACTTCGGGAAATTTAAAAACTGATCAGGGTATATGACAAATTATAGCCATACAATTGAGCAAAAAGAAAGTGAAGGACCTGGGAGGATAATGTCAGAGGATCTCACCTTCAAAGACCACAACAATGTATTACCACATCTGCTGGGAAAATGATAGATGGATAATGAAAACCCTTCAAAACAAACACCAAGCCCATGATGATTCTTTCAAATGCTTTTTTTCTAGCGGGAATACTGCTGACATAACTGCCCCCTTCAAGGCATGTGAAATTGCTGACCTGGAGAGTTAAAAGAATTTTCATGGCACACAAGAATAAGGCACCTAAATTACTGGGAAGGGGAAAGGGCCCCTTTTGCTGGAGCGAGGTGAGAAAATACATAATAATATACACTTGGAAAATCCTAGGGGGATTAGTACCAAACTTGACACAAAATCACTCCCATGAAAGCAAAAGACTCGGCAGGAGATGCAATTCCCCAATGAAAGGCGGGGAAGCCACGAGTACACTGAAAAACAATACAATAAGTGTCCTGGCCCAAGTTTTCAACTGCCTCCCAGCATACATGGGAAGTTTACCAAAGCCCCCTGGCTGTCTTCAAGGGCACTGAACAGGCCCCTTGGGTTCAGCCCGAGCGGGGGGGGAACCCCCAAACCCTCTCCAGGTAAACTCCGGAAATTTCATTTACTGATTTTCCTCCCAAATTCTCTTCCCACTAAGCCCTGCAAGAAGTTCCTCGCCTATGTAGTCCCCCTTTTTTAAGTTTTTTTCCCATCCTACCCTTTACCCTCTCCACTTGTAACTTACATGTATTCAAAGCTCAGAACCAAACACTAGCCCGGGGCCTTTCATGTGATGTCCTCAATGTCCGAGCTACTCGGGGTGAATACGGGGTCCAGTCTTTCGGTTCATCCTCACCTCTTTTCTGGTAGTGTCCCTAACATGTTGAGCATGAGGTTTCCAGTACCACATCCATCATTTGGTTCCATGTTTCGGGACACCCCTTTGGGTCCAGGTTTTCCAATCAACGCCCTTATTTAAATCACCCATAACTAGTAACTTTGCTCTACCCACCCCCAGTTGTGGTTGAGGGCGAGCCCCGCTCCTGGCCCCACCCCTTCACTGGCCGCACTCGGTCCTCTACCCGCCCATGAGCTTTATCATACCTCTCCCAAAGCTATGTATGGTCAGACTGAGCTAAGATTTAATGCCTTTAGAGTTCAGAGAAAACTATAACTTTGAATACCAAGTTTGAAGAGTCACAGATGGTAAGATGTCAGCACTGATGGTCATGTCCTGAAGTTTGCATTATAAAAAAAGGGAAAAGAGATGCTCAGCATGCATGCACTTGCCTGGCCAAGCTGAGATGTGAGACGTGTGACAGTGGCCAGATGCAGATGACCCATATGGAATGGGTCTCTTTTAGGCTGGAGTACATAGTCTGCATAAAATCTATGTAAAAGGAAGCCAGTCCTGGTTACCTGAGACAATTATTAAAGAGTCAGAGAAAATTCAATTGCTGTGTATAAAAATTACACAAATTTAGATTTAACAATAAAATGCAGTACGTAATTGCTTTATTATAATACAGTAACAAAATATTTTGAACTTCACAGTGTTTATCAAGATTTTAACTTTACAATGCTTAATACAAAATTAATTTTCAAACTTTTAACAAACCTGGAATGATGAGTATGATATTTTCTGGGCTTTCATTTAAAGATTGGCCAAGACTCAAAACTTCCGTTGGCTGTCCTCTGATTAGTATTTCATGCCTGGAACTTTGAAGGCCATCTTGGCTGTAGTACTCAAAATTGTGGCTGGAATAAATGATATATTTTAATATATCTACTATGTATCCATAACTAATGCTTAAACAATTTGATATATTAATTGAACATACCAAATTTGTATACTTTTACTGAAATATAAAAGATAAAGGAGCTACAAATAGTTGAGGAAAACAAAATAGTTTTTAAAGAAATTACAGTTACCAATGAGAGGATCTTATTCAGCTGATACTTACTTCCATTATTTTACAGACCATATCAACATCCAGATACGAAAGGAAATATTACAGAACTGGCCATGTTCAGAGTTGTAAAGAATTGGGCAGGTTTCCACTATGTAAAACACTAAGTCTTGAAAAATAAAAAATATATTGCTAAAGAAAAAAAAACTTGAATTAGAGCCACTGTTGATATAATGTAGAACCCCAAATGGAAATATCTTGATCCCTTACTACTGTAGTCTCTAGTTATAAATAAACATTAAAATTTTACTTATATTTGTCAAACCCCAAAGGTAGTTGTTTTTAAAAAACAGCAAAACCTTCAGAGGAAAAGCCTCCGGTGACCCCAAAACAGGGGAAACCT
>WNWK01016486.1:0-44828 GCA_009830355.1 Cherax destructor
ATTCTGTTTCTTTCCCAAAAAATTTTTTACAAGCCCCTTAAATATACTGTACTGCCATTATGCCTGTATCCTTTTTTATTAGTATATGTGGATTACTGATTATGGAGACTTACTACCCCTTTTATATTATATTTTGTTATAATATGTATTTATTTCTTTTTACTGTATAACTCTCTATATTTATTCCTCTTGATCAGCCCTTTTCTTTTTAAAATTATTATTCTACTGAGCCCCGGGCCGGGGAAATTTCCCCGTGAATAAACCCACCTCCCCACCTGTGTTTGATCGAGTTTTTAGAAAATGTTAAATAACAAAAGAACCAACATTGGGGGGAGGTGCCCTTGGCGATAATGGTGTAATGTGTTGTTCTATGAGTGTTTTAATTGAATCGTGATTAATCGTATGAAGGAAAAATATCAGCTTAAATTTGGTTCTGAGAAATGGGGTTAATGGGGAGGCATCCAGAATAAAAACCAATGTAGGGGTGTAAATGTTAAATTAAGGGGGGAATAAAAAAAGATGGGGCGGGGGGGTTGGGACGGTCAAGAAATGTCCACTGCTTGGAAATTAATAGTTTTTTTGCCCCCCAGTGAGTCTTTATTAATTCTCACATGATACGTAATGTAACTATATTTTGCCAGTTTTTTGCCTCCGTTAGTGAGGCGTTAGCATGTAATCCCCCGGGAATAACTATGAACTTTTTATATTATAATAATCACAACATTTAAGGATAATTTTATACAGCCCCTCAAAATTTTGTCAGTGTTATTTTTTTCAAACTTTTGGGGAACCTTATGTTCCTAATTTAAAGCCCAGAGTGTGAGTTTTGGGTACTGAGAAGGTGGGATCGTAGGGGGGTCAGTGATGCGACCCACGACTTTTTTGGGTTATCCTTGGTTCTCTACACATATGCTGCTATGTATGGTAATCTATGTAACTGTATTTGTGTATACCTGAATAAACTTATTTATACTTACTTACTTAAAGCCTCACTTGTCTCCGAGGTACATCAATATCAGTGCCAGAGTTCTGCCCAATTATCATACCTGACATCAGTGACATTCTATGACAAAACCCTTGTTATAAGCATTTAGGAAATGGGTTAAATTTTATCCCCAGGATGCGACCCACACCAGTCGACTAGGTAAACAGTGACAGCATGTGCGAGGATACATAGCTAATGTTTAGGTGCCTGGTGGCTAAAGCCCCGCTTCAGGCACGGGGGGCCCCGGGTTCGATTCCCGGCGGGTGCCAACATTTCGACGTTTTTCCCTTATATCTGTTGTCATGTTCACCTAGCAGCAAATAGGTACCTGGGTGTTAGTCGACTGGTGTGGGTCGCACCCTGGGGGACAAATTGAGGACTAATGGAAATAAGACAGACAGTCCTCGATGACGCACTGACTTTCTTGGGTTATCCTGGGTGGCTAACTCGGGTTTAAAAAATCCGAAGAAATCTTATCATATCCTTCACCCCGTGCCGGGATCGATCCCAGGTTTTCCGGTGTGAGATTACGACGCATTCCTTTAGAAATGAGAATAAGCCACACTACCTGGCTTTTCTGGGGTTTCTGAGGTTTTTAACCCATCGGGGTTAAATAATCCGAAGAATTATCTTTATTTTTCTCTCATCTCTTTTTCTTTATAATTATCATTATTTATTGTAATAAGCAATTATTACTGGTGTTAAAATCTAAACGAAGTTTTCCCCTTTTATTTTTCAGAAAACGGATCTAGTTTTCTTTATAGTGAGAGAAAACGTGACGCTTGACACTTAAGAGGGTAGACTTGTAGTACCGGAGGTAGACTTGTCTAGTACCGGTGTAGACCTGTAGTACCGGAGGTAGACTTGTCTAGTACCGGAGGTGACTGTCTAGTACCGGAGGTAGACTTGTAGTACCAGGTAGACTTGTCTAGTACCGGAGGTGGGCTTGTCTAGTACCGGGGGTAACTTGTCTAGTACCGGGGGGTAGACTTTCTAGTACCGGAGGTAGACTTTTCTAGTACCGGAGGTAGACTTGTCTAGAACCGGTGGTAGACCTGTAGTACCGGAGGTAGACTTGTCTAGTACCGGAGGTAGACTTGTCTATACCGGAGGTAGACTTGTCAGTACCGGAGGAGACTTGTCTAGTACAGGAGGTAGACTTACTAAACAGTGGTACGTGAACAGGTGTAAGTATGTTAGGTGACTTTTACGTCTACCCAGCCCAGGATCAAACCTGAGTCCCCTTTTGTTGTAGGCAGAGCACTTCATGGTCCACCGTGAGGCTGTCTGCTGATCAAGCAGGCTGTGGTGCTGATCAGCACCAACAACCTGGTTCATCAACTATCAACCAGGACCACCTGGTCTGGGACCCTGCCGTGGGGGCGTTGACCCCCAGAATCACCTACAGGTAGAGGACTATCTATTACTATCTCGATCGAGGACTATTTTACTCTAGATGGTTGAGGAGGGGTAGTAAAACAGAAGGTTCTCTCCGCACTCTCCACCTCATCCACTGAACGTAAGGTGAAAAATATACATGGATGTATTGGGGAAAATACGACTATGTTTTTTGTAGGATAGAACTGAAGGAAGGAAGGAGCTATATCTACCTTAGTGCTACTTCTATCATAACTACTGGTGGATTGTTGCCACTGCCGAAGGGTTGTAGTTGTCCTAGGTTGGTAAAGTGTACATGAAACTTGTACCTTATAAACTAGATGGAGGTGGGAAGGGCAGCTTCACGGAACAACAATACATTTCTTGTTCATGAATGGTATATAATACCGACAAGATGAAAATTAGACACATGTGCAACATCTTGGTATCTTTATTGTAGACGTTTCGCCCTCCAGTGACTTTATCAATACAGATTCTTGGACAACACTTGAAGACAGTAGAACTATATACAAAAGATAGGTAATCATTCCCTCAGTCTTGGAGTTGGTGTGTTCAGCACCGTAGGTGTGGAAGATTCTCCATGATACCACCTGGGCTCCCATGATACCCCCCTGGGCTCTCATGATTCCACCTGGGCTCCCATGATACCACCTGGGCTTCCATGATACCACCTGGTGTTTTCACGATCCCCCTGGGCTCCCATAACCACCTGGGCCTCAGATTCCACCTGGGCTCCTATGATACCACCTGGTGCTCTCACGATACCACCTGAGCTCTCACGATACCACCTGGGCTCCCATGATACCACCTGGGCTCCCATGATACCACCTGGGTTCCCATGATCCACCGGTTCCCATGATGCCACCTGGGTTGTTAGTGGTCCATAAACTCTAACAAGGAGATGCCACACCCTTGTCAGGGATAATACGACATTAAACCTCGTAGAGAAGAACAATAAGAACAAGAACATCAAAATAAGAACAAGAACAGCAACAATAAGAACAAGAACAGAGACATTTCAGGTGTTAAGTTCCAGCCATGAGTTCCTCCCCCTTCCCTCAGCTTTAGCTGAGGGACTGATACCTCAAACACCATCTGATCTTCACCATTTTTGTATTGGACTGATGAAGCCATTGGGCAAACGTTTCAAATTAAGATCCCATGTGTTGTACATGTGTCTAATTTATCAACTTTAACCCCGGGAGTCCATCAGAAGTACAGAGTGTGTGACTGTAAGAGTACGGTAGCTTACCTTGAGTAAGGAAGCAAGCGTAGTGGTCGCCCAGGGTGTTGACCTGGACACCCAGGGAGTGGGCGTGGGGTAGACGTCTGAGGCGATGGGGTGTCCATAAGGGTAGCAGGCTAGGAGGTCGGGTAGCAGGGGGGTAGCGTTCATGACGGCTACACACGGAGAAGATGAGAGCGCTGAACTGAGGTTCTAGCGTGTAGTAGAGCATTTCTGCGATGTCTGGGTACGACACACTGCCCCCCACCCGCCCACACTGTCTGTCTTCACGCCTCCGCCCCCCCTGCCAGCACACGCCCGCAGTCCTCAACATAGAGACGAGCGGGCCAGGGAGCATGGGCGGCCTCAACACCACCCTCGCCGCCCCCACCACCACCCCCACTGCCGCCCCTCCACCACCTCTTCTTCTGCTCTCCGACACCTTGCTGGGGCCGCTACCTCCAACACCTTGCTGGGGCACGCTCCTCCAACACCTTTCTGGGGCACCTACCTCCAAACCTTGCTGGGGCACCTACCTCCAACACCTTGCTGGGGCACGCTACCTCCAAACCTTGCTGGGGGAGCACCTCCACCTCAGTTTGTCCTCCCGTGGGACGCCTCTATACTTCCTCAGTTTTTTATTACAACCTAGACTCCTTATCTTCTCTTCCTCTTAGTTATTCAGCCCGGCACTTCTTATCTGCTGAGGCGACCTCACGTAACACAAACATATCACTTCCAGATACACTTAATCACAATCTCAAGATCCATTAATTACAATCTGACACCTTCAAGGTTGAACACAGGTTACAGAGAACGTGTTACAAGTTTTTACACCGATCATAGCACTAGTAGCACAAATAAGCACACGGAGACATTTTACCTTCTCATCCAATTACGACGGTTTTCCACGGGTAATATTACACTGACACCCAGCAAAACATGTGTGGACAGTGTAGGAGAGGTGTGGGGGCAGCTGGTGCTGTGGGGGTGAGGGCCCCACCTGTGAATAGGTGTGGCAAGGTAGCAGTGACTCACACACAGGTGTCACTAAGGCAGGCTGATGTCCGCAGTGTCTTCAAGACGGTCCCCCATGGTAGAGGAAGCAAAGGGAAGATCAGGAGACTTGGTACACTGTGGGTTTACCGTGGTAGCCAGTACACCATCGGGCGGGAGACTTGCTGCCACTCAGCGAAAGCTTGTTGGGAGAGGGGGTGAGTGCCTCTCTGGGGGCGAGGTAGTGGCACCAGTCGCTGCGGGTGTCAGCGGGGGGCAGCATCCTGGCGGCACTCTTGAAGGGCATCCTGGTCCACCTCACCCCTACCAACCCAGATATAACGTCACCTACAGTGATCCACGATGGCGAGTAGGATATAACGTCACAGTAATCCACAATGGCGAGCAAGATGTGACGTTACAGTAATCCAAGATGGCGGCAGGATGTGACGTCACAGTAATCCAAGATGCGAGCAGGATGTGACGTCACAGTAATCCAAGATGGCGAGCAGGATGTGACGTCACAGTAATCCAAGATGGCGAGCAGGATGTGACGTCACGGGAATCCAAGATGGCGAGCAGGATTTACGTCACGTACAGAGGTCCAAGATGGCGAGTTTCTGAGTTGTGGAGTTGAAGAAGACAACAAGTGTTGAGTGGCGGCTCCGTCCCTGGTCTGCCACTGACGCAACACAGAGAAAAGACGAGACTATATTAGTAAGCTAGTAGGGTTAGTTGCACATTGTTAGAGGGTTGATAGCCAAACAATAGGTGGAACTGTCTGAGGTTACTAAACACAGACGAGCTACATCCTGACCACTGCCATGAGGCTGATACACTCTCTCCACTGCTAGTTGAACCATGTCACCTCACAGGTGTCGAGTTAGGTACAACTTAGTTGTTTTTGAAGGGATCAATCATAGCTCCTGGCCCTCCTCTTAACTACTGTATATGTTCACCTATCAGTAAAATAGGTACCGGGGTGTTAGTCAACTGGTGTGGGTCGCATCCTGGGACAAAATTGATCTAATCTGGGGAAATGATCAGCATAACAAGGGGCTTACTAAATAGTAGTATGTCATTGATGTCAACTATGGTCTGTATACCTTGTACATGTACTGGTAGAAATAAAGATTATTGTTATTATTAATAATTATACAAATTTTTGGGGACTCTTGAAATGTAGGTGTTTAACTCCATAAACTTTTCACTGAATTTTTTTCCCCAAGATCCTGTGGATCATTTGTATTTTATTGGTAATGTATATCCCTCGGCTCCTCTTCAGAAACACGGTGTCCCTATCCAATAATTCACTACTTTGTATTCCATGATCGTGTTTCCCTGCTCTTCCTCTCTTCTGTTGTTGCTCAGCTGAGATCTACGTCTCCTCGTAGTCAGTCTCAATATAGATACCAATTTTGTTTAATGTTTGTTTGTTTTTGTACACAGACTAGGCTCCGGCCACATGTTGGCACCGCATATTATAAAATAAGTCAAACACACATCGTTCTCAAATTTGTTCTTAGGATTAACATGTTTTTCATATCACCAGGTTATATTCTTTAAGAGATATGCTTGTTGTAATGTTTACTCGCGTATCTTTATTCAGTATTTATCTTCTCAGGCTGGATTCTTCGTGATCACCTTTGTAAAATGTTTAATCAACTTCACATCATCAGCAAACAGTGAATCGTATGCTGAATGAGAATGGATTTTTTTTTTTTCAGTTACGATACAAAGGTGTACATCAAAAACAACGAAGTGTAAACGGTACCCTGCGGGAACCCCAACACGTCACCCTGCCCTCCCGTTTGCCTCAGTACGATACCGTTGTGTTGCAGTGTCAGAGTGTGAATATCACAGTGGTACAAAAACTGAGCAGCTGATAAGTAAGATATTCACACTGTCAGACACTGCAGCACAGCGGCATCTTGTACGAGGAATCTTCCACAACTGCCTGACCACTAGTTACTAGTGAGAAAGGTTACATTGACGGGGACCTACCCAGTAGGTTTGTTACACTGACTCACAATGATTGCATTCTTATTTCTACTAGTGGATCCCACCTCTTGTGGTCAAGATTTTCAACGCCTCACTTATACCGGTATATAAGTGTCCATACTGTTGCTTAGCTTCACACTTTTCCCTGAGACAAGAACAAACTCCAGTCCCGGGAGATGGACTGGCCATCTCAAAAACCCAAATCTTCGAGGGTGATGGACTGATTATATCGTCTTTTCATCTCTACTGCTTCTGCCTCCCCCTGTATGACTGAAGAAGCCTACTGTAGGCGAAACGTTTCGGGAAAAAAGATACCTAACTGTTGCACATGTGTCTTACTTATCAACCAGTCGGTATTGTATACCATTATCCTGCTGGCAGTGGCCACTGGAAGACGGGTACACTGTGGCCATCGGGATGTACATGGTCAGCAACAATACTTAGGTTGCGGCCTTTAAACAATGCTCACTTGGTATTATGGGTCTAACGTGTGCCAGGAAAACATTATTATTATTTAAAATTATTATTATTACCACCACCACCAACGTCTCTCGTTGTAACAAGGCAGGATGGATCCATGGATTCATGTTGTTTACGTCAAATTCTGACTACCAGCTGCATGTCACAACAGAAATCGTGATTCTTCAGACCAGGGGACGTTTTCCCAATCTTCCAACGATCCAGTTTGGACGAGCCTGTGCACACTGTAGCCTCAGTTTCTTGTTCTTAGCTGGTAGGAGTGGAATCCGGTGGGTCTTCTGATGCTATTTTCAATCCACTTCAGGGTTTGACGTGTTGTGCGTTCAGAGATGCTCTTCAGCATACCACTATTGTAACGTTTGGTTCAGTTAGTCACCTTTCCCCTGTCAGCGAACCAGTCTGGCTAGTCTCACCCTGACCTCTCTCATTAACCAGGTATTCTCACCCACAAACTGCCGCTCACGGGATATTGTATGTTTTTCACAACATCCTCTGTAAAGTTTTAAAGACTGTCCCTCTGAAAATCCCAGATCAGCAGTTTCTGAGATCTCAAACCACCCCGTCTTTTCGACCAACAATCATCCACAGTCATAGCCCTTTGATCACATTATTCCCCATTCTGATGTTCACATTGAACAACAATTGAACCTCGTGATCATGTCTGCGTGCTTTTAGACATTAAAGTACTGCCACCTGATTGGCTGATTAGATACTTGCATTAACGAGCGGATGTACAGTTGTACCTAATAAAGTGACCAGAGTGTACACTGACCATGTTATACTGGACATATATTGACCATCATGTAATGGACATGTACTGAACACGTTATATGGGAAATATGTTAACTTCTCCCCTCCCTTTTCCCCCCTTAACCTTCCCTCCCCTTCCATCCCTCCCTTCCCTCACCTCACCTTCCCTCCCTCCCCTCCCTCCTCCCCTCCCTCCCTCCCTGCCCTCCTCCCCTTCACCTATCAGTTAACACAACATCACAGTGTCACACCCTCCCAAAATAATTTAAAGCTTTGTATGCAGATCTTGACGTGTCTGAGACCACCTGTACTGTACTTGTCTGACACACCTGTACTGTAAGTGTCTGACACCCCCTGTACTGCGTGTCTGACAAAACCTGTACTGTACGTGTCTGACATCACCTGTACCGTACGTGTCTGACACCCCCTTTCTGTACGTGTCTGACACCACCCGTACTGTACGTGTCTGACACTACCTGTACTGTACGTGTCTGACACCACCTGTACTGTACGTGTCTGACACCACCTGTACTGTACGTGTCTGACACCACCTGTACTGTACGTGTCTGACACCACCTGTACTGTAAGTGTCTGAGACCACCTGTACTGTACGTGTCTGAGAACACAGTACTAACTGTTGCTCAAGACCATACTGTTGCTCAAGAAAAGTACTGTTGTTCAAGCACAATCTGTTGCTCAAGACACAGTAAACTGCTGTCAAGACCAGTACTGTTACTCAAGACACAGTACTGCTCAAGACACAGTACTGTTGCTCAAGACAGAGAACTGATGTTTAAGACACAGTACTGTTCAAGACACAGTACTGTTCAAGACCGTACTGTTGCTCAAGATACAAATACTGTTGCTCAGGAAAACAGTACTGTTTTCAAGATACAGTGCTGTTGCTCAAGACAGTACTTTCTCAAGACACAGTACTGTTTTTAATTACAGTACTGTTGCTCAAAATACAGTACTGTTGCTCAAGACACAGTACTGTTTTTTAAGATACAGTACTGTTGTTCAAGACATTACTGTTGCCAAGTTACAGTACTGTTGCTCAAGACAGTACTGTTGCTCAAGATACAGTACTGTTTTTTTAAATACAGTACTGTTGCTCAAGACAGTACTGTTGCTCAAGATACAGTACTTTTCAAGATACAGATGTTGCTCAAGACAGTACTGTTGCTCAAGACACAGTACTGTTTTTTAAGATACAGTACTGTTGCTCAAGACACAGTACTGTTCCTCAAGACACATACTGTTGCTCAAGCACAGTACTGTTTTTCAAGATACAGTACTGTTGCTCAAGACAGTACTGTTGCTCAAGACACAGTACTGTTTTTAAAGATACATACTGTTGCTCAAGACACAGTACTGTTCCTCAAGACACAGTAGGAACACAGAACACAGGTACTTGTGTCACCATGATAGTTAAAAGTAGGAACACAGAACACAGGTACTTGTGTCCACCATGATAGTTACACAGTAGGAACACAGAACACAGGTACTTGTGTCTACCATGATAGTTACACAGTAGGAACACAGAACACAGGTACTTGTGTCCACCATGATAGTTACACAGTAGGAACACAGAACACAGGTACTTGTGTCTACCATGATAGTTACACAGTAGGAACACAGAACACAGGTACTTGTGTCCACCATGATAGTTACACAGTAGGAACACAGAACACAGGTACTTGTGTCTACCATGATAGTACACAGTAGGAACACAGAACACAGGTACTTGTGTCCCCCCCCCCCCCCCCCCCCCCCCCCCCCCCCCCCCCCCCCCCCCCCCCCCCCCCCCCCCCCCCCCCCCCCCCCCCCCCCCCCCCCCCCCCCCCCCCCCCCCCCCCCCCCCCCCCCCCCCCCCCCCCCCCCCCCCCCCCCCCCCCCCCCCCCCCCCCCCCCCCCCCCCCCCCCCCCCCCCCCCCCCCCCCCCCCCCCCCCCCCCCCCCCCCCCCCCCCCCCCCCCCCCCCCCCCCCCCCCCCCCCCCCCCCCCCCCCCCCCCCCCCAAAAAAAAAAAAAAAAAAAAAAAAAAAAAAAAAAAAAAAAAAAAAAAAAAAAAAAAAAAAAAAAAAAAAAAAAAAAAAAAAAAAAAAAAAAAAAAAAAAAAAAAAAAAAAAAAAAAAAAAAAAAAAAAAAAAAAAAAAAAAAAAAAAAAAAAAAAAAAAAAAAAAAAAAAAAAAAAAAAAAAAAAAAAAAAAAAAAAAAAAAAAAAAAAAAAAAAAAAAAAAAAAAAAAAAAAAAAAAAAAAAAAAAAAAAAAAAAAAAAAAAAAAAAAAAAAAAAAAAAAAAAAAAAAAAAAAAAAAAAAAAAAAAAAAAAAAAAAAAAAAAAAAAAAAAAAAAAAAAAAAAAAAAAAAAAAAAAAAAAAAAAAAAAAAAAAAAAAAAAAAAAAAAAAAAAAAAAAAAAAAAAAAAAAAAAAGGAACAAGAACACAGGTACTTGTGTCCACTCATGATAGTTACACAGTAGGAACACAGAACACAGGTACTTGTGTCCACCATGATAGTTACACAGTAGGAACACAGAACACAGGTACTTGTGTCCACCATGATAGTTCACAGTGAGAACACAGAACACAGGTACTTGTGTCCACCATGATAGTTACACAGTAGGAACACAGAACACAGGTACTTGTGTCCACCATGATAGTTACACAGTAGGAACACAGAACAAGGCACTTGTGTCCACCATGATAGTTACACAGTAGGAACACAGAACACAGGTACTTGTGTCCACCATGATAGTTACACAGTAGGAACACAGAACACAGGTACTTGTGTCTACCATGATAGCCACAGTAGGAACACAGAACACGGGTACTTGTGTCTACCATGATAGTTCCAAAGAAAAAGGGAAACAGAACAAAGGTTTTTGTGTCTACCATGATAGTTACACAGAGGAACACAGAACAAAAGGTTTTTTGTGTCCACCATGATAGTTACACAGTAGGAACACAGAACACAGGTACTTGTGTCTCCCAAGATAGTTACACAGAGGAACACAGAACACGGGGACTTGTTCACTATAGACACAGTGGAACACAGAACACAGGTACTTGTGTCCACCATGATAGTTACACAGTAGGAACACAGAACACAGGTACTTGTGTCCACTATGATAGTTACACAGGGGGAACACAGAACACAGGAAATTGTGTCCACCATGATATTTTTCCAGAGGAAACAGGTACTTTTGTGCCTCTCATATTCCATCACAAATGATGATTACATACAGAAAGTGTTGAAATGTGTCAGCCGGGAGCTGGGAGATTTCCAGTAGTGTCAGCCTGAGCTAGGAGACTCCAGTAGTGTCAGCCGGGGAGGGGGGAGCCCCCCCAGTAGTGCCGGCCGGGAGGTGGGGAGATTTCCCAGTAGGGGGCGGGCCCGGGGAGGGGGGAGCCCTTCAGTAGGGGTCACCCTTTGAGGAGACTCATAGTGTCAGCCTGATGTGGAGACTTCAGTAGTGTCAGCCTGAGGTGGAGACTTCAGTAGTGTCACCTGAGGTGGGAGACTCTCCAGGGGGGCCAGCCTGGAGGTGGGAGACTTCAGTAGGTGTCAGCCGAGGGGGAGACTTCAGTAGTGTCAGCCTGAGGTGGGGATTTCAGTAGTGTCAGCCTGAGGTGGGAGACTTCAGTAGTGTCAGCCTGAGATGGGAGAGTTCAGTAGTGTCAGCCTGAGGTGGGAGACTTCAGTGAGTCAGCCGGGAGGTGGAGACTTCAGTAGTGTCACCTTGGGTGGGAGATTTCCCAGTAGTGGGGGGGCCTGAGGGAGATTTCAGTAGTGCCCAGCCTGAGGTGGAGATTTCAGAGTGTCAGCCTGAGGGGGGAGACTCGGAGGGGTCGGGCCTTTGAGGTGGGAGACTTCGGTAGTGTCAGCCTGAGGTGGAGACTTCGGTAGTGTCAGCCTGAGGGGGGGAGATTTCAGGGGTGTCACCCCTGAGGTGGAGACTCTGAAGTGTCACCTGAGGAATTTCAGAGTGCCCCAGCCTGGAGGTGGAGATTTCCCAGTAGTGTCAGCCTGAGGTGGGAGACTTCAGTAGTTTTCAGCCTGGGGGGAGACTTCAGCAGGGGTCACCCCGAGGGGAGACTTCGGAGGTCAGCCTGAGCGGGGAGATTTTCAGAGGTCAGCCTGAAGGCTGGGAGACTTCAGTAGTGTCAGCCTGAGGTGGGAGACTTAGTAGTGTCAGCCTGAAGATATCATGAAGTATTACAATTGACATGATGAATAAGACACCGGGGCAACACCGGTTTCTGAAGACAAATGTTTCCCCCCACCCGACTTATTTCAGTCTTATACAGAGGTGACTATTACTAGTGTTTTTGGAGACAGTGGAAGGTGGGAGAGGTATTTAGGGTGACGTCCCCAGCCCGATAGGGTGATCAGTCCCTTAGCCCTGATAGCGGGTGATCAGTCTAAAGCCTCGGTCTAAGAGCTGATGGATGATGGAAGAGGAGAGGTGCAGCAGAGGTGGGGGCAGAGGTGGTAGAGGTGGGGGTAGAGGTGCGGTAGAGGTGAGGTAGAGGTGCAGAGGGTGCGGTAGAGGTGCAGAGAGGTGCAGCAGAGGTGGGGTAGAGGTGAGGTAGAGGTGCAGCAGAGGGTGGGTAGAGGTGCAGTAGAGGTGGCAGAGGTGCGGTAGAGGTGAGGCAGAGGTGGCGGTAGAGGTGCGGTAGAGGTGCGGCAGAGGTGGGTTTAGAGGTGAGGTGGGAGGTGCAGCAGAGGTGCGGAGAGGTGCAGTAGAGGTGCAGCAGAGGTGCGGGTAGAGGTGAGGCGGGAGGTGCGGTAGAGGTGGGTAGAGGTGCGGCAGGGGGTGGGGAGGGGGTGAGGAGGAGGCAGCAGGGGGCGGAGGGGGAGGCAGAGGTGCGGAGGGGGGTGAGGCGGGAGGTGCGGTAGAGGTGCGGGTAGAGGTGAGGCAGAGGTGCGGAGAGGTGAGGTAGAGGTGCAGCAGAGGTGAGGTAGAGGTGCAGCAGAGGTGCAGTAGGGGGCAGCAGAGGTGGGGCAGAGGTGCAGCAGGAGGCAGCAGAGGTCCCAGAGGTGCAGAGAGGTGCAGGGGTTGCGGCTGATAAAGGATCATCAACTACGGCAGTTTCAATAGTTTCCTTCCAGCAGCGCGGGGAGTCACTATTATTTGGGAAGAAATTCAATTTTGATGACTATCACATACCTACGAGTCCCTCCCAAGAAGTTCCTCACTAAGAAATTCCTTCCATAAATCACTTACAAAAGCAACTGCTCAAGAAGAAATTTGGGCCCCAAATGTTAGCAAGAATTTACCAAAAGTTATATAAACTGAAAGATCTAAGAATGATGCAGGGCTGCATCTGCTCATGTTGCATCTGCTCATGTTGCATCTGCTTCATGTTGCCACCCTTGATGAGAGAGGTGTAGTGGTGTAGTGGTGGTGGAGACATGTAGTGGCTGGAAAGGTGTAGTGCATGGGGGAAGAGGTGTAGCTTCTTATTTTACCTGAAGTCTACCTGGGGAGAGTTCCAGGGTTTATCACAAAAGGCCTAGTCAGAGACCAGGCCTCATTGTGGATCATGGTCTGATCAATCAAGCTGTTACTGCTGTCCACACACAATCCAACATATGAAACACAGACAGGCTGGGCAGGAAAAAAACTTTAGGTATCTGTCCAGTTCTCTTTTTTGAAGACAGCTAGGGTCGTCTGGTAACTTTTATGTATGCTGGGAGGCTGTTGAACAGTCATGGGCCCGACCATTATTCCCGTTTTTTTCAGGTTCTCATGGTTTTATTGAGGGATGTGGGGGCCCTCTGACAGTGATTTCTGTGTGCAGATTTGATACCAGTCTCTCTAGGATTTTCCAGGGTAAATTATAATGTACCTTTTCTCCTGTGTCCCAAGCAGTGCGTGTTATGGTTCCTTCCCAGTTATTAAGGTCTTCTGTACATTCTCTAGATCTGCAGTTTGCCAATCTTAGGCAAAAAATGACAGCAGTTTCAGCCCTAGAGAGAAAAGTGACTTAAAGAGGATCATCATTGGTTTTGGGATACCTTGTTTGAAGGTTCTCATTATCCATCCTATCATTTTCTACATTATCACCCCAAGTCCTTCACGTTAGTTTTGGGTTTTATGGTTAAAATTCGGATACCCCCTCTAGCTTTTCCTCAAGTTTTCCATAACGGAGTAACTGGTCACCTTGTGCCCGGTTTTCCCCCTCTTGTTATACAGCTGAAGGGGTATTTTTCCTCTTGGTGATCAGCACCAGGGCTGCCCACCATGGGCCTCAGTGGTCACACCGGGCTGCCCTACCATGGGTTCCTCCCCAGTGGTCAGCACCAGGGCTGCCCACCATGGTGTTTCTCAGTGGTCAGCACCAGGGCTGCTTTCCAGGTGTTCCCATGGTCAGTACGGGCCCCTCCATGGTGTCCTTTTTTGTGGGGTCAGCACCAGGCTGCCCTCCATGGTGTTCCCCAGTGGTCAGTACCCCGGGCACCTACCATGGTGTTCCTCTCAGTGGTCAGTACCAGGCTACCCTACCCTGGTGTTTCTTGGACCCGCACCAAGGCCGCCCTACCATGGTGTTCCTCAGTGGTCAGTACCAGGGCTACCCTACCATGGTGTCTTTTAGTGATCAGCACCAGGGCCCTACCATGGTGTTCCAGTGGTTAACCAGGGCTACCCTTTCCATGGTGTTCCCTCAGTGATCAGTACCAGGGCTGCCCTACCATGGTGTTCCTCTCAGTGGTCAGTACCAGGGGGTCCCTACCATGGTGTTCCTCCCAGTGATCAGTACCAGGGCTGCCCTACCATGGTGTTCCTCCAGTGGTCAGTACCAGGGCTACCCTACCATGGTTTCCTCCAGTGATCAGTACCAGGGGTCCTTTCCCATTTTTTCCCCCCCAGTGGTCAGTACCAGGGCTACCCCCATGGTGTTCCCTTAGTGATCAGCAACAGGGCTGCCTACCATGGTGTTCCTCTCAGGGGGTCAGTACCAGGGCCCCTGCCATGGTGTTCATCTTAGTGATCAGCACCAGGCTGCCCTACCATGGTGTTCCCCCCAGTGGTCAGTACCAGGCTACCCTACCGGTGTTCCCTCAGTGGTCAGTACAGGGCTTTCTACCATGGTGTCCTCTCAGTGGCCGCACCAGGGCTGCCCTACCATGGTGTTCCCTCAGTGGTCAGTACCAGGGCTACCCCCATGGTGTTCCTTAGTGATCAGCACCAGGGCTGCCCTACCATGGTGTTCCTCTTAGTGATCAACAAAGGGGTACCCTACCATGGTGTTTCTCCCGTGGTCAGCACCAGGGCTGCCCTACCATGGTGTTCCTCTCAGTGGTCAGTACCAGGGCTGCCCTACCATGGGTTCCTCTTTGTGATCAGCACCAGGGTTGCCCTACCAGGGCCTCTCAGGGTCAGACCAGGGCTACCCTACCATGGTGTTCCTCTTAGTGGTCAGCACAAGGGCCACCCCCACCATGGGTTTTTAGTGGTCAAAACACCAGGGCTACCTCCAGTGTTCCCAGTGGTCAGCACCAGGGCTACCCTACCATGGTTCCCTCAGTGGTCAGTACCAGGGCTTCTACCAGGTTCCTCCCAGGTCAGTACCAGGGCTCTACCATGATGTTTCTTAGTGGTCAGTACCAGGGCTGCCCTACCATGGTGTTCCTCTTAGTGATCAGTACCAGGGCTGCCCTACCATGGTGTTCCTCTTAGTGATCAGTACCAGGGCTGCCCTACCATGGTGTTCCTCTTAGTGGTCAGTACCAGGCTTCCCCCACCATGGTGTTCCCCTTAGTGGTCAGTACCAGGGGTGCCCTCCCCTGGGTTCTCTTAGTGATCAGACCAGGGCTGCCCTACCATGGTGTTCCCAGGCTACCAGGCTGCCTACCAAGTTCTCTGGGGATCAGCACCAGGGCTGCCCTACCAGATCAATTAGACTGTTACATCGGCACCCACTAGAAGACAAAGCAGCTAGCTCCGTCTCAAAATGTGAATTACATCACATTGTGAGAGTCAGACTGAGTGGCTGCATGTGTTGCTTAACCCACGTTGATACAGCAACACCACCTTGCTGGGCGGACACAGCAACACCATCTTGCTGGGCGGACACAGCAGCACCACCTTGCTGGGCGGACACAGCACCATTGCTGGGCGGACACAGCAGCACCACCTTGCTGGGCGGACAGCAACACCACCTTGCTGGGCGGACACGCAGCACCACCTGTGGGTGGACACAGCAACACCACCTGCTGGGGGACACAGCACACCACCCGGCGGACACAGCAACACCCCCCTGCCGGGGGGACAGCAACACCTTGCGGGGGGACAGCAACACCACCTTGCTGGGGACACAGCCCCCACCTTGCTGGGGGACACAGCAACACCACCTTGCTGGGCGGACACAGCACCACCTTGCTGGGGGACACAGCAAACACCTTGTGACACAGCAACACCACCTTGCTTGAAAAGCAGACCCACTCCCGGGGGGACACAGAAAACCCCACCTGCTGTGGACACAGCAGCACCACCTTGCTGGTTACCAGCAACACCCCCTTTGCGGGGCGGACACAGCAGCCCCAAACCTGCTGGGCACACAGCACACCACCTTGCTGGGCGGACACAAAACACCCCCTTTGGGTTGTGAACAGCAGCACCTTTTTGCTGGGGACACAGCACCCACCTTGCTGGGCGGACACAGCAGCCCCAAACCTGCTGTGTGGACACAGCAGCACCACCTTGTGGGCGGAACAGCACCACCCGGGGACACAGCAGCACCACCTTGCTGGGCGGAACAAAAGCAGCACCCCCCCCGCTGGGTGGACACAGCAGCACCACCTCCCGGGTGGACACACACACCACCTGCTGGGGGGACACAAAACACCACCTTGCTGACACGGCACCCCCTTTTGGGGGACACAGCAGCACCACCTTGCTGGGGGACACCAACCTTGCTGGGGGACACAGCAGCACCACCTTGCTGGTGGACACAGCAGCACCACCTTGCTGGGGGACACAGCAGCACCACCTTGCTGCGGACACAGCAGCACCACCTGCTGGGTGACATCAACACCACCTTGTGGGTGGACACGGGAACCCACCTTGCTGGGTGGACAGCAGCACCACCTTGTGGGCGGTGACAGCAGCACCACCTGCTGGGGGACACACAACAACTGCTGGGACACAGCAGCACCACCTTGCTGGAGGCAGCACCCCCCTGCTGGGGGACATACACCACTTGCTGGGTGGACACAGCAGCACCACCTTGCTGGGGGACACACAAACCCCCTTTTGCTGGGGGGACACACACACCACCTTGTGGGGAAATAACATCACCTTGCTGGGGGGACACACACCTGCTGGGGGACACACACCCCCTTTTGCGGGGGTGGACACACAACAACACCACCTTTGGGGTGGACATTGGTGCAGCACCACCTTGCTTGGGGGGACAAGCGCCCCACCTTCGGGTGGACACATCACCACCACCGCTGGGGGGAACAGCGCCCACCTTGCTGGGGGGACACACACAACAACCTTGCTTGGCCAAAAGACTCGGGGAAACCCCCATTTGGGGGGTAGTGTGTATCTAGTGATGCCAGGAAGTCCATTATTCAGATGTCCTTCCTTACTTACGTGTCTTTATGCTTTTGTTCCTGTGCTCTCGTGTACTGTAAATTATTAATTATTGCTACAAAAAGACTGTCATCAGTTGTGTTAAGTTAAGCAAGGTCATCAAATGATACATGATAGGGTTACTTTTTTTCACCAGAAATTTGAAAATTTCGCTGACGCTCCTGTATGAAGACTCGTCACCCTGTGCCGACGCTGCTCTTGATGAAGACTCCGTCACCTCTGTGCTGACGCTGCTCTCAGCTTGGGTGACCTGTCCACCTGTTGAAAACATAAATAATATCACGTGTTTAAAATGATAATGTTGCCAGCCAAGTGGTGTTCGGTGGTGTGTGCGGTCTGTACACGAGAGACTTTTTTGGTTTAAGTCTGAGGCTTTATAGGTCTCATGACGAGTTTCTTTCTCGCTGCAGGAGTCTTGCAATCCTTGGCCAGTGGTGTCCAGGAGTCCCATACATTTCATCAGCCTACGGTGAGTAGACCCAGTTCGTTTCCCTTCAACACAACAAGCAGTTGCACGCAGCGTGATCCAGTGTGGTAGTGTCGTGGTGAACACTGCCCTCCAGTGATCTAGTGTGTGGTGTAGTGTCGTGGTGAACACTGCTCCTCCAGTGATCTACTGTGTGGTAGTGTCATGGTGAACACTGCTCCTCCAGTGATCTAGTGTGCGGTAGTGTCGGGTGAACACTACTCCTCCAGTGATCTAGTGTATGGTAGTACGGGTGAACACTGCTCCTCCAAAACCATTGTGCGGTAGTGTCGTGGTAACACTGCTCCTCCAGTGATCCAGCAGTGGTAGTGTCGTGCGAACACTGCTCCAGTGATTCTTTGTGTGGTAGTGTCGTGGTGAACACTGCTCCTCCAGTGATCTGTTCATCAGATGTTCAGTTTGTAGTTTCTTTCCTCCCAGTTTGTGCTCGGTCTCCAGACTACATAACCATGCACTCAGTCACACTGGAACTTCAGACCATTTGTCTATTCACTGTAACTAGTCTTTTCACATTCTATAATTATACTGTATTCATGGGAAAAACTAAAAACCAGTAGGGGGTTATATAGCGCCTTCTGCTCTGTTCAGGGCAGGAGAAATATCAGAGATAGAGCAGATACAGAGATTATTTACGGCCCACATAGAGTTGAATAAAGCAAGTACATACCTTAAGTATGTACTTGATGGAGCGGATATAGAGAGATACTTGATAATATATACCTGAAAGTACTGAGACTTGGTCTCAACGCACACTAATATAACATCATACTCGAGTGAGAGATATGTGGAGGAAGTGTAAAATAAACCAAATGAAAAGCAGGGCCGCAATGGGCACAATAAACAACATAAAGTATCAATATCCGTGGTGTCATAGTGTTCACCATCTTACTAGAAGATGTCGGGAAACACTGCTGACATGTGTAAAAAAATCTGGAAGAGGAAACTAGACAAGTATCTCCACTCCAAGTTCAAGATCAACCAGGCTGTGATGTAAGGCGTGTCAGCGAGCTGCCAATAACAACAGCCTGGTTGACCAGGCAAGTACCAGACAAGCCCACCACGACCGGGCTCCGGGAGTAGAAAAATCCTCCAACCATCAAAGACATGTATGTCCTTCTACTAGCGTCTCGACACTATTCCCATCATCCCGACTGATCAAAAACACACATTAGCTACTGTCTTAGCACATCATCATTTACATATATGAGGAGTGTCGACTCCCACTGCTGTTCCTGTGAACACCACTTCTGTTACCCTCCACAACGTCAAACACTTCTTCCCATACTCAATAATTCTTGTGTTCCTTTTGATCCACCAGAGCACCTTCCTGTACAGCCATGCTGACCCTAGCTGTGAAACACTCTCCTGGGAATGAGTTCAAACCTTCCTTGTTGTCTAGAAAGACGCAAGTCACCCATCGGTATCACTTACCCTCACCTAGGTGTAGTCTGTTCTGTTCTCAGATACCCCACCTAGGTGTAATCTATCATGTTTTCAGGCACCCTGACCTAGGTGTAGTCTGTCCTGGTTCTAGGAACCCTGACCTAGGTGTAGTCTGTCCTGCCTAGGTACCCTAACCTAGGTGTAGTCTGTCCTGTTCGAGGTACTCTGACCTAAGTGTAGTCTGTCCTGTTCTTAGTACCTTAACCCAGGTGTAGTCTGTCCTGTTCTAGGAACTGACCAGGTGTAGTCTGTCTTGTTTCAGATATCCTGGACTAGGTCCAGCAAGAGTGCTGCCGGAGACGATGGTTCATTAAAACATTGCCGCGCACTCCAGGACTCTCAGTGTCACGGAACATTGCCGTGCACTCCAGGACTCTCAGTGTGTCGCTTAAACATTGTCGTGCACTCCAGGACTCTCAGTGTCACTTAAACATTGTCGTGCACTCCAGGACTCAGTACGCTTGAACATTGCCGTGCATCCCAGGACTCTCAGTGTGTCGCTGCTTGAACATTGTCGTGCACTCCAGGACTCTCAGTGTGTCGCTTAAACACGTCGCACCCAGGACTCTCAGTGTCGTTTCTGAACATTGCCGCACTCCAGGACTCTCAGTGTGTCGCTTTTCAAACATTGTCGTGCACCCAGACTCTCAGTGTGTCGCTTAAACATTGTTAGCACGCTTGTGGACTCCCTCAATGTGTCGCTTAAACATTGTTGTGCACGCCAGGGACGCTGTGTGTTGCTTGAACATTGTTGTGCACGCCAGGGACGCTGTGTGTTGCTTGAACATTGTTGTGCACGCCAGGACGCTGTGTTACTTGAACATTGTTGTGCACGCTAGGACGCTGTGTGTTGCTTGAATATTGTTGTGCATGCTAGGGACGCTGTGTGTTGCTTGAACATTGTTGTGCACCCCAGCGACGCTGTGTGTTACTTGTCGTGCACCCACGAGATACTCAGGGTGTGGTAGAGTCATTATATGCTCACGTTGTTTGTGTGACCTCATTGTGTAATGACTTGAGGTCACGGCTTAGTGTCACTGTGAGGGAGGTGTTGATGGGGAGGAAGCGTGTTGGTAAGGAAGGGAGTCGTAGTGGGGTGAGGGGAGGTCGCAGCTGGGGTGAGGAGGTCGTGGTGGGGTGAGGGGGAGGGAGGATACCTGAAGGATGCCCGGGGGCCAACGTCCCCGCATCCCAGCTCCAAACTAGCCTCCTAACTGTATCAAGTCGCTATCACAGGCTGTTGCTTCTGCCACTGCAGTCCAACGTACGAATCACAGACCTTCGTCAGGCACTGATTTGAGTGAACTTGAAGACAGCCAGAGGTTTGTTGGTAATTCCCTTATATCGAGGGAAGGCGTTGAAGAGTCGGGGACCTCTGACACTCAACTAACTTCCTTATTGTGCCTGTCACGCCCCTGCTTTTTATTGAAGGTACAGTACTTTGCACCGTCTGTCAAATCTCTTAACACGGAGTGATTCCATTGTGCAGGTTTGGAAAACCAATCCATCCAGGATGTCCAGGTAAATTATGCTGTATCATTCTTGCCTATGTTCAAAGTTGGAATATAGTTAGCTAGGAGCCTCAAACATCTCTAGTAGTTTAGATGTTTGGAGGCATAGAGGTAATGTAAGTTTTCTGGGTACGTGTTCTAACCTCCTCAACCTGCCTGCCTTGAAGGGAGCTGCTAGTATACCCCAGTATTCCAGTCTGAGAGAACAAGTGACTTGAAGAATATCATCACTAGCTCAGCATCTCATTTTTTGAAAGTTCTAGTTATCCAGCCCATTATTTTCATTTCGGTAAATAATGGCGACAGTATTGCGATCCTTGAATATGAGATATTCTTATTTCATCATTACTTGTAAATCTCAAAAATATGGAACTTCTAAGCCATTGAATGATTTGAGTTAGTCCTATACTCCGTTACATTCTTTTTATTTCCTCCATTCTTCCATAGAAACAATTGGAATTTTTCCTCATTAAACATTACATTGTTGTCTGAGGTTCACTGGAAGCCCTGATTCATATCTTCTTGAAGATTCACTGTTTTTGACGGTCGTCCCTCATTGAGATTCTGGTGTCATCAGCAAAGAACGTTACAGGTTGTGATTTATGTCCTTTGTCTTTGTTTGGAAAAATGAGAAACAAAGAGGCCAGTATTGTGCCTTGAGGAACTGAGCTTGACTGCAGCCCCTGCCTTTCCTGTTTACTCCTATGGGGTTCTGTTTTTTAAAGGGTTAAATATCTATCTGTCCACTTACCAGTTGCTTTCTTGCATGTATTTTGTGTCTAACATTTTTTATTTTGTGTCCCCAACACTCTGGATCACCCCATGGCCCATTGGTAGCTTATGCGATATCAGTATACACATCAGCATTTATCTTGTTTTCCCAGTGCGTCCTAAACGATGGTCTAGAAAGCTGTGAAAGGCAGGAGCGCCCTGCTCTAAACTCATGCTGCCCTCGATTGTGTAATTGTAATATTTTTGGTAGAAATAATGACAATATTTTAAGTAAAGGGACACAAACAATACATAGACATAAAACAATTCCATGCAACTGACAATCTTGCTTTAGGGATCCATTGAAAGATTTCAGTCTGTTTTGATGCCACTTTCGTGAAGTGTGGCAGTATTAATGGTTTTTAATGACTGTGGGATTATACATACCTGTGTCCTGGCTGCCTCTGTAGGACTCGAGACAGTGCTTTCTTGCAATTTTTCAAGAGTTTGATGTTCGATAAATTTGGGCTTGGGGCAGAATGTTTGGGTATTCTGTCAATGGAGACGCTGGCGGTGTCGAGTCTCATTTATGAAAATCTCATTAGTATCGTCAGTTTGTAGACTGATGATCGTTCATCTACACAGTCACATTTTGACTTTAATATGGCGTTCATTTTCTTTGTTGACATCAGTGTATGTTCTATCACTTTTAATTAAAGGTCTGAATTTCTCTAACTTATTTATGGCTCTTTTTTCCGTTTGTCTCTCCTGGACTCTGGTGTAGCTGTCTATATCTTCTTCATCTCCATTTCTCCAGTCAATATTCTTTCACACTTGAGAGACTCTGCTGCCTTGAGAAGTTTTGTTATCAGTAGTCTTGCCAGAACACAGAGGCCTCCCTCTCTCTCTCTCTCTAGTTTGCATCTTCTCCTTGCCATAGAGGTGAGGAGGTGGCAGGGAATTGGTGAGGAGTGGAGTTATGTAGTGAGGGAAACAACGGTGTGTTGGAGGATGGTGAGGGGTGAGGAAGACTTGTACAATGCAGCTATTGACTGATGGTTGACATGTAAAGGAGGGATTGAGGGAGTTAAGGAAGGAGAGTAAGAACATTATTGGTGGAGAGCAGTACCAGGTAGTGTGAGGAGATAGTAATGAAGGTCCTGCTTGTAGTGGCGTGGATAGTGGTGGAGGTGGAGGTAGTAGTGGTACTGGTGATAGTGGGGTTGTTGTGGGTAGGATGGTGGTTTTTGGGGTAGTGGTGGTGGGTAATATTGATGGTTGGGATAGATGTGGTGGATCGTAGTAGGTTGGTGTTAGTGGTGGTAGCCAACGTTAGTGTGGTAGTGGTGATGAGAGGTAGTAGTAGTGGAGGTGTTAGTAACAGTAGTAGTGGTAATAAGGGTCGCATAGTGGTAACGAGGGTAGTAGTAGCGGCAGAGGTGAGGGTAGTAGTAGTGATAGCGAGGGTAGTAGTAGTAGTGGTGGTGTAGTAGTAGTACTAGCAGCAGCGATGGTGGTGATGAGGGTAGTAGTAGTAGCAATAGTGGTGGTGAGGCTAGTAGTCGTGGCAGTGGTGAGCATAGTAATGGTAGTAGTAGTAGTACTGGTGGTGGCTGGTGGTAGCGAGAGTGGTAGCAGAGTGTGTGAGTGAAAGACAAAGATGTGTCACAGTTCAGATAGTTGCTGAGTGTGTCATCATGTCACAACTGTTCACATCACCCAGAGTGTTAACTCACTCTAAGATAAACACAGTGAATAATATATACACGTACTTCTCTACACACACACACACACACACACATAACACACACACACACACACACACAAATACACACACACATACACACACACACACACACACACACACACACACACACACACACACACACACACACGATTGAAAGCATCATGAAAGCAATAGAAGAGGATGATGTGACCTATTCTTTGAATAGAGAGGAAAAATGGCCAGTCAAGTACTTTTCAAGGCAGAATCGGCTCGAAACAGGATCCTGCAGGATAAAGCACAACTAAGGGACACATTAGCATATCAGAGAGTGTACCTCGACCATGACAGAACACAAGAAGAAAGACAGAAACTGAAAGAGCGGTACAAAGATGCAAGGAGGAAAGAGGAGGCAAAGACGGAGATGGGCATCAGAACCCAGACTCAGGAGGAAGAGCAAATACAACCTCCCTCAGAACCACCTACAGAAGACTCAACCACAACAACCAAAATGCAACCAAACAACCTAACCCAAAATCAAAACTCGCACCCACTGCCCCCACCCCATTCAAACTCCACTCACAGCAACCCCTTAGTTCCCCGCCAGGTGTCCCACTCCTCAACCCCAATGTACTCCCCAGACCACAGTTTTAGAAAAGTTGAAGGTTTGGCATACAAATGCAGATGGAATAACAGATAAATGTGAGGAGTGGCATGAAAGAATCAAGGAGACAGAAACAAAACTCACCGGGATAACAGACGCAATCTTTTCCACCCGGATATCAGATCCTGAGGACAGATAAAGGGAGCAGAGGGGAGGAGGAGTTGCACTGCTCATTAAAAACCCATGAGGATTTGAAAAAATGGAAGGAATGGATGGAAGGGACTACATAGTAGGAACAATTAAGTCTGAGAACCTAAGGTGGTAATTGCAGTGATGTACAACCCACCACAGAACTGGAGGAGGTCAAGAGAAGAATATGAAGAGAGCAACAGAGCAATGGTAGACACACTAGCCGAGGTGGCCAGAAGAGCTCACACAGGTAGAGCAAAGTTACTAGTTATGGGTGATTTCAATCACAAGGAGATTGATTGGAAAACCTAGAGCCACATAGGGGTCCCAGAACATGGAGAGCCAAGATGATGGATGTGGTACTGGAAAACCTCTTCATTAACATGTTAGGGACACTATCAGAGAGAGATGGGAGGATGAACAAGCAAGACTGGACCTCGTATTCACCTTGAGTACCTCAGACATTGAGGACATCACATATGAAAGGCCCCTTGGAGTTAGTGATCACATGGTTCTGAGCTTTGAATACATAGTAGAGTTAGAGGTGGAGAGGGTAACAGGAGCAGGATGGGAAAAATCCAAACTACAACAGGCGGACTACACAGGCATGAGGAACTTCCTGCAAGAGGTTCAGTGGTAAAGAGACTTGATAGGAAATTCAGTAAATGAAATGATGGACTACGTGACAAAATGCTAGGAGGCAGAGAAGAGGTTTGTTCCCAAGGGCAACAGAAATAATGGGAAGACCAGAACGAGCCCTTGGTTCACTTAAAGGTGTAGGAAAGAAAAAACTAAGTGCGTTAGAGAATGGAAATAGTACAGAAGACAAAGGACCCAGGAAAATTAAGAGATTAGTCAAAGAGCCAGAAGGAGGGAGGCCAGGCGACAGTACGAAAACGACATAGCATCGAAAGTCAAGTCTGACTTGAATTTGTTGTATAGCCACATCAGGAGGAAAACAACAGTCAAGGACCAGGTAATCAGGTTGAGGAAGGTAAGTGGGGAGCTCACAAAAACGACCAAAAAGTATGTGAGGAGCTCAACATGAGATTTAAAGAAGTATTTACAGTGGATACAGAAAGAACTCCATGGAGCCAGAATAGAGGGTACACCAAAGGGATATGCCAACAAGTGTTGGATGAAATACACACAACCGAGGAGGAGGTGAAGAAGCTGCTATGTGAGCATGATACCTCAAATGCGGGTGGGACTGGACATCTCTCCATGGGTCCTTAGGAGGGAGCAGAGATGCTGTGTGTACCACTAACAACAATCTTCAACACATCCATTGAAACTGGCAACTTCCTGAGGTATGGAAGACGGCAAATGTAGTCCCAATTTTTAAGAAAGGAGACAGACACGAGGCATTAAACTACAGACCAGTGTCACTGATGTGTATACTATGCAGAGTCATGGAGATTATCAGGAGAGTGGTGAGCACCTAGAAAGGAACAAGCTTATACACACAACCAGCACAGTTTCAGGAAGGGAAATCCTGTGTCACAAACCTACTGGAGTTTTATGTCAAGATAACGGAAGTACAACACAAGAGAGAGGGTGGGTTAAACTTCGTACTAAGTGTCCCATCCTTTATATACCTGTGGAGTGCACAGTAGTAGGTGTGAATGTTTTAATGGGCGGGGGAGGGGTGTTGTCTGAGAGATGATGGGTTGATTATTCTAATAGCTGATATCTGTGGGTAACAAAGTTTTAGTTTCAGCAGCAAGATGTTGAGTCAAAAGTGTCAAAACATTTCTTTCATCAATAAAGACGCCCATTGGATATTCATCATTTTCTAGAGCTGAACAGGCAGACTCTTTAGGATAACATCATTAGTGCTTTTTCCTGTCCTGAAGCCAAACTGGCAAAGGTTGCAAATATTTTGTTTAGTGATAAGTGAGATAATTAAGACAAGCTAGAGAGTTGCCTGGCTTCAGGCCGCATTACGTGTACAACCCAAAATATTTCTACTCCTATGCAAAATCCAAGCTAAGAACTACCTGTAGAATTGGACCATTATTGAGAGGAGATTCGTATACGGACGATGAACAGGAAATGAGTGAAATTTAAAAGAACAGTATGAGTCAGTGTTCAGCAACCCACTAAATGACAGCAAGGTAGAAAATGCAGAAATATTTTCACTCCAGCAGAAGGCTGCGCAGACCACCTAACCGACATTAGTACAAATCCCATAGATTTCGAAAAAGAAATGGCCAACATGCCCACTCACTCAGCACCTGGACCAGATTCATGGAATGCTTTATTTATAAAGCAGTGCAAAGTACCATTAGCAAGAGCCCTTAGTATTCTGTGGAGAAAGAGCTTAGATCTAGGTGAAATTCCAGAGGCCTTAAAGAGTGCAGACATAGCTCCTTTGCATAAGGGAGGTAGTAGAGCACTAGCTAAAAATTACAGACCAGTAGCCCTCACTTCTCACATCATAAAAATCTTTGAAAGAGTGATGAGACGGCAGATTACAAAGTTCATGGACCAGCACAACCAACATAACCCGAACCAGCATGGCTTTAGAGCGGGTCGATCATGCTGTCACAGCTGCTGAACCATTATGACAGAATTACAGAGGCATTGGAGGACGACCAAAACGCAGATGTGATTTACACAGATTTTGGTATGTTTGACAAATGCGATCATGGAGTGATAGCGCACAAAATGAGGGCCATAGGCATTACGGGAAGGTAGGCAGATGGATTTTTGAGTTCCTAACACAAAGAACACAAAAAGTAGTAGTGAACAGGGCAAGATCCAGCATCAGCGAGGTCAAAAGCTCAGTGCCCCAAGGCACTGTCCTGGCACCTCTGCTGTTTCTAATCCTCATAGCAGACATAGATAAAAACACCCAGCACACTTTTGTATCATCATTTGCAGATGACACTAAATAAGCATGAAAGTCACTACGGTAGAGGACACTGAAAAATTACAGGAGGACATAAGCAGGGTCTTCCAATGGGCAGTGGAGAACAACATGACGTTCAATGGTGATAAGTTTCAGCTGCTTAGGTATGGAAAAATGAAGAACTCAAAAGGAACACTATATACAAAACGCAAGAGGGTCACCACATAGAACGAAAGGAACACGTAAAGGACTTGGGAATAATTATGTCTGCTGATCTGTCGTTTAAAGACCATAACAAGACAAAGATCACAACAGCCAGGAAGATGACGGGGTGGGTATTGAGAACTTTCAAAACAAGGGAAATAATGCCGATGGTGACACTATTCAAATCGCTAGTGCTCCTCACTTAGAATACTGCTCAGTGCTGACGGCCCCGTTCAGGGCAGGAGAAATAGCAGAGCTGGAACAAATCCAGAGATCGTTTACGGCTCACATTGAGCCATTGAAACATCTAAATTATTGGGAACGCCTTCAAGTCTTGAACATGTACTCATTGGAGCGGAGGAGAGAGAGATACATGATAATATATACATGGAAAGTACTTGAGGGCCTGGTCCCAAATCTGCACACTGCCATAACAACATACTGGAGTGAGAGATATGGGAGAAAGTGTAAAATAAATCCAGTGAGGAGCAGGGGTGCGGTGGGGACAATACGGGAGCACTGTATTAACATCCGGGGTCCCAGACTATTCAACATCTTACCAGAAGATATCCGAAACACGGCTGGAACCAGTGTAGAAGCCTTCAAGAGGAAACTGGACAAATATCTTCACCAGGTGCCAGATCAACCAGGCTGTGATGGATATGTGGGGCAGCGGGCCTCCAGCAGCAACAGCCTGGTTGACCAGGCAAGCACCAGACGAGCCTGGCCCATGGCCGGGCTCAGAGAGTAGATACTCTCGAAACTCTTCAAAGGTATATCAAAGGTATAACCTTGTCAGCGTTGTGAGAGTGGACGGACGGTGTATACACCACCGATCTGAATGAAGGAAGGAAGGATGGAGAGAGATAGGGTGGGAGAATAGAAAGTAATAGTGGCGTGTGTGGTCCAAGTGTGGTGGTAATCGTAGCAGGTGTGATAATGGTGGTAGCAGGTGTGGCCCAGGTGTTCAAGGTAACCTTGAGGAGCAGGTGAGACTAAGCTAGACACGTGGTCATGTGTTGTGGCTGAGGCTCTTACTGCTTGTTATTACTACGAGCCATGCTGCACTCTGTGTGTGTACTCACCTGTATGTATTCATCTATTTTTGGTTGCAGGGGTCGAGTCATAGCTCCTGGCTCTGCCTCTTCACTGGTCGCTACTAGGTCCTCTCTGTCCCTGCTCCATGAGCTTTATCATACCTCTTCTTAAAATTCACTGGTCAACAATTTTTGAAAAATTGTATGCTTCTTAAATGAGATTAGTTAATTCTTATGTATTTTCATGTACTGAATCCAAATATCACCTTGAAAATTGTTTATTGTCTATTGGTTTAAAGATACGAGACATGTAATGTTTGATTATTTATTATAACATACAATATGTGTCAGTATGTTTAAAACTCTAATCCGTACCTACTCTCTGCCTTTGTGCTTGACGCTTATAGTGGACTGAAGAATCATCTCTTGCCAATGTCCAGCAATAGTCTGCAAGCATTCTTGTGCCCCATTTGCCCTGGTACCATTTTTTCATGGTTGAAATATCTTGGTGAAACCTTTCACCATGTTCGTCACTAACTGACCAACAGTTCTCTGGAAAAAAGTCTAAATGTGAGTCCAAAAGTGGATTTAAGTGACATTTACATCCCATGTTCTTGTAAGCCTTGATGAGGTTTTCCACCAATTCTTCATAGTTGCCTTCCCTTCTGTTTCCCAGAAATCCCTTTACCACTAACTTGAATACTTCCCAAGCAGCTTTCTTCTCCCATTAGAAATCGTTGAACTGCTGCTGGCGGTCACGAAATTTTGAAACCTTCACATCAGATGCTGGGAGATTCCACTGATAAAGACGAGAGCCCAGCAGCTCTGCCTTATTTTTGGGTAGTTTCAGATCCTTGACAAGGTCATGGAGTTCCCCTTTTGTTAAGAGATGTGTCCTAGAGGAGTGTGCTTCATCAAAGTTTCAGTCACTGTGATCCAGCAGTGTCATCCTTCTCTTCTTCCTCCTCACCACTTTCTTCATCTGACTCAAAGGACACCCAAGTTGGTGCATCAGCAACTGGTAGACCTCTGTGTGGAACTGGGCGAATAGCTGATGGAATGTTTGGATATTCAATGGACCCCTTTTTTCTTTTTGACAAGCCCTTTTGTACTGGAGGTACCATGCAGAAATGACAATTGTTGATATAGTAGCACAATTGTTGCAGTATATGTGTGGAGCCCAGTTCTTATCCTGGTCACCAATCTTGCATCCAAAATATAGGTGATATGCCTTTCTAACCATAGCAGTTATACGGCGCTTCTGTGATGCAAAGATCACCTCACCACAAATGCAGCAGAAGTTGTCTGCAATATTCACACAAGTAGAGGCATCTGAAAGAAGAAAACAACAAAAGTTAGAAGATAAACAGAAAATTAATTCATTAATTCATCATTATAATACAGATCATGACAGCTAAGCGAAGTATTTATATCATTCAGTAGGAAAATAAAATTAATATAATATGCCTCACATGCATATCAATAGCTTGCTCAGTGAATATTTATTATAAGTTTAAAAAGTGTTTGGCAAGACAATCACCAACCTTTCACCTCAAAATATAAACATGGACATCACAACCACCTTGTATGACTGCTGGAACAATAATGAAGGTCAGTGAGACTGTGAGTGTGGTAAGAAACACACTGCCGCAAGCCTGTTGCAACCTGTTGTGACACGTAGCTCTATATTGAAAGTACACCTAACAAACAATTTTAACCATGATATTCATTATCAGTGACCTAAAATTAGTTGGAAATTGCTACTCTGGTCCTCGGAAGCATTTTGGTTGTTGGCCAGTGTTATGTATGGATCCTGCCTCCACTACGTCACTTTCAGACTATTCCACTATTCTGACTCTTTAACTTCCAATTGTGACCCCTGGGACATGAGCCCTTGCATAAGGAGGTAGTAGAGCACTAGCTAAAATTACAGACCAGTAGCCCTAACTTCTCACATCATAAAAGTCTTTGAAAGAGTGATGAGACGGCAGATTACAAAGTTCATGGACCAGCACAACCAACATAACCGAACCAGCATGGCTTTAGAGAGGGACGATCATGCCTGTCACAGCTGCTGAACCATTATGGCAGAATTACGGAGGCATTGGAGGACGACCAAAACGCAGATGTGATTTACACAGATTTTGCAAAGGCGTTTGACAAATATGATCATGGAGTGATAGCGCACAAAATGAGCGCCATGGGCATTACGGGGAAGGTAGGCAGATGGATTTTCGGGTTCCTAACACACAGAACACAAAAAGTAGTAGTGAACAGGGCAAGGTCCAGCATCAGCGAGGTCAAAAGCTCAGTAACCCAGCGTACTGTCCTGGCACCTCTGCTGTTTCTCATCCTCATAGCAGACATAGAAAAACACCGGCACACTTTTGTATCATCATTTGCAGATGACACTAAAATATGCATGAAAGTCACTACTGTTGAGAACACTGAAAATTACAGGAAGACATATGCAGGATTTTCCAGAGGGCAGTGAGAGCAACATGACGTTCAATGGTGATAAGTTCCAGCTGCTGAGGTATGGAAAGAATGAAGAACTCAAAGGAACACTATACAAAACTCAAGAGGGTCACTCAAATAGAACGAAAGGAAAACGTAAAAGACTTGGGAATAATTATGTCAGCTGACCTTTCTTTTAAAGTCCATAACAAGACAAAGATCACGACAGCCAGAAGGATGACGAAGTGGGTATTGAGAACTTTCAAAACAAGGGAAATAATGCCGATGGTGACACTCTTCAAATCGCTAGTGCTCCCTCACTTAGAATATTGCTCAGTGCTGACGGCCCCGTTCAAAGCAGGAGAAATATCAGAGCTGGAACAAATACAGAGATCGTTTACGGCCTCACATTGAGCCAGTAAAGCACCTAAACTGGGAACGCCTTTCAAGTCTTGAACATGTACCCATTGGAGCGAGGGGAGAGATACATGATAATATATACCTAGAAAGTACTCGAGGGCCTGGTCCCAAATCTGCACACTGCCATAACAACATACTGGAGTGAGAGATATGGGAGGAAGTGTAAAATAAACCCAGTGAGGAGCAGGGGTGCGGTGGGGACAATAAGGGAACACTGTATCAACACCCATAGATAAATATCAGAAACACGGCTGGGACAAGTGTAGAAGCCTTCAAGAGGAAAATGGGCAAGTATTCACAAGGTGCCAGATCAACCAGGTTGTGATGGATATTTGGGGGAAACGGGCCTCCAGCAGCAACAGCCTGGTTGACTAGGGGGAGCAACAGGGCGAGCCTGGCCCATGACCGGCCCAGAGAGTAGAGGGAAAATCTCAAACTTCTAGGCATATCAGGTAATTGCCCAGTTCTCAATGGATGCGTGAAGATTGTTAGTGGCACACACAGCATCTCTGCTCCCACGCATTTGAGGTATCATGTTACATAGCAGCTTCTTCACCTCCTCCTCGGTTGGTGTATTTCATCCAACACTTGTTGGTATATTCCTTGTTGGTGTACCCCATATTCTGACTCCCGGAGTCCTTGTCTCCACTGTAAATTCTTTAAATCTCATGTTGAGTTCCCCAACATTTTTCTTGGTCGCCGGGGCTTCCCCCCCTTCCTTCCCCCCAACCTGATTACCTGGTCCTTGACTGTTATTTTCCTCCATTTATAAAACTTTGGGTAGCTTCTTTGATTTTTTTTTTGCTTTCCCCCTTTATTTTTGGGGAATTTTTTTGGTTTGAAATCTTTTATTTTCCCGATCCTTTTGCCCACGTTTTTCCTCATTTGGGTAAAGGTTTGCCCTCCCCCCTTTTTATGTATTTTAATTCCCAATTGACCCATAATTGGTTTTGGTTTATGGATTTAAATTATTTTTTAATCTATAGATTTTCCCCCTTACTTCAAAATTTCATTTTAAAACTTTTAGAAAAATACTTTAACTCAAAATCATTTTTTTCCCTTAATTTCCCCGGCTTTCCCCCCCTAGAAATCCCTTTTAAAGGTGATTTTTTAGTATTATGAATGGTTCCCCCCCCCCCCTACGTCATTATTCCTTTTAATTTCCCCCCCAGGGAAACCCCCCAGCTATAGTTTTTGAAATTTCCCCTTTTTAATTTTTTTTGTTTAATGGGGTTAATTGTACAATTACTAAGGTAATGTATGAATGATCTTTCTTAAAATTTAAAAAATATTTTGGTTTAATATTAGCTTAGGGATTATTCCCGGAATTTTATGTGAAAGTTTTTTCCATGAGTTTTGGCAGGCCCTTCCGTCTATTTCGGTTTTTTTTCCTTCCCAACCCTTTTCTAACTTTATTCATTATTTCGATATATGAAAATTTTAATTTGGTTATGTTTATGGATTTTAAAAAATGAAATTTTTTTTTCCAAATTCTTTGGGGTTTTTTCCTTTCGTTTTCGGGCCTTTTCTTATTTCTAAAACATTTGTTTACCCAAATTGGAAACCAATTCTTTCTTAATCTAAAGTTTCTGAGCTTTTTAATGTTTCATGTATTTTCGAAAATAATATGAAATATTCTATAAAAATATTGATTTTTATAGATTTTTAATGGGATTTTTAAAAATATGTAAATAATTAATAAATATTCCAAAATGCTATAAAACGATATTTATTGCATTTTTGACAATTCAAGGCATTTTCACGGATTTTCTGAAAACTATTTTTAGATAAAATATACCTATGAGTAAGCTTCCTAAAAGAAAATCATAAAATTTTGCTTACTTTTCCCATAAATTTCAATTGCAGTAGAAATTCTATTTAAAAGTGTGAAAATCTAAGTATTTTAGGTAAAAAATGAGTTTTGTCAGAAAAGCACTCAAACCGCTCTAAAACGTCGAAATATGCAATAAAATGCGATTTTAGCACATTTTTCTGAGCTTTTTAATGTTTCATGTATTATTCGAAAATAATATGAAATATTCTATAAAAATATTGATTTTTGTAGATTTTTAATGAGATTTTTTAAAAATAAGTAAATAATTTATAAATATTCAAAAATGCTTTAAAACGTTATTTTATGGCATTTTTTGACGATTCAAGGCATTTTCATGGATTTTCTGAAAAACTATGTTTTTAGATAAAATATACCTATATGTAAGCTTTCTAAAAGAAAATCATAAAATTTTGCTTACTTTTCCCATAAATTTCAATTGCAGTAGAAGTTCCATTTAAAAGTGTGAAAATCTAAGTATTTTAGCTGAAAAATGAGTTTTGCCAGACAAGCACTCAAATCGCTCTAAAACGTCGAAATATGCAATAAAATACGATTTTAGCACATTTTTCTGAGCTTTTTATTGTTTCATGTATTTTTCGAAAATAATATGAAATATTCTATAAAAAATATTGATTTTTATAGATTTTTAATGGGATTTTTAAAAAATATGTAAATAATTTATAAATATTCAAAAATGCTATAAAACGTTATTTTATGGCATTTTTTGACGATTCAACTTTTCATGGAATTTTCTGAAAAACTATTTTTAGATAAAATATACCTATAAGAAGTTTCCTAAAAAGAAAATCATAAAATTTTGCTTACTTTTCCCATAAATTTCAATTGCAATAGAAATTCTTTTTAAAAGTGTGAAAATCTAAGTATTTTAGCTGAAAAATGAGTTTTGTCAGAGAAGCCTCAAACCGCTCTAAAACGTCGAAATATGCCATAAAATGCGATTTTAGCACATTTTTCTTAGCTTTTTAATGTTTCATGTATTTTTCGAAAAAATTATGAAATATTCTATAAAAATATTGATTTTTATAGATTTTAAATGGGATTTTTTAAAAATATGTAAATAATTTATAAATATTCAAAAATGCTATAAAACGATATTTTATTGCATTTTTTTTCAATTCAAGGCATTTTCACGAATTTTCTGAAAAACTATTTTTTAGATAAAATATACCTATGAGTAAGCTTCTAAAGAAAATCATAAAATTTTGCTTACTTTTCCCATAAATTTCAATTGCAGTAGAAATTATATTTAAAAGTGTGAAAATCTAAGTATTTTAGGTAAAAAATGAGTTTTGTCAGAAAAGCCTCAAACCGCTCTAAAACGTCGAAATATGCCATAAAATGCGATTTTAGCACATTTTTCTGAGCTTTTTTAAAGTTTCATGTATTTTCGAAAATAATATGAAATATTCTATAAAAATATTGATTTTATAGATTTTTAATGGGATTTTTAAAAATATGTAAATAATTAATAAATATTAAAAAATGCTATAAAACGATTTTTATTGCATTTTTGACGATTCAAGGCATTTTCACATTTTCTGAATAACTATTTTTTAGATAAAATTCTATGGTAAGCTTCTAAAAGAAAATCATAAAATTTTGCTTACTTTTCCCATAAATTTCATTTGGTAGACATTCTATTTAAAAGTGTGAAAATCTAAGTATTATGGTTAAAAAATGAGTTGTGTTAGAGAAGCATCAAACCTCTCTAAAACGTCGAAATATGCAATAAAATGCGATTTTAGCACATTTAGCTTTTAATGTTTCATGTATTATTCGAAAATAATATGAAATATTCTATAAAAATATTGATTTTTATAGATTTTTAATGGGATTTTTTAAAAATATGTAAATAATTAATAAATATTCAAAAATGCTATAAAACGATATTTTATTGCATTTTTTGACGATTCAAGGCATTTTCACGGATTTTCTGAAAAACTATTTTTTTAGATAAAATATACCTATGAGTAAGCTTCCTAAAAGAAAATCATAAAATTTTGCTTACTTTTCCCATAAATTTCATTTGCAGTAGAAATTCTATTTAAAAGTGTGAAAATCTAAGTATTTTGGTTAAAAAATGAGTTTTGTCAGAAAAGCATCAAACCTCTCTAAAACGTCGAAATATGCAATAAAATGCGATTTTAGCACATTTTTCTGAGCTTTTTAATGTTTCATGTATTATTCGAAAATAATATGAAATATTCTATAAAAATATTGATTTTTATAGATTTTTAATGGGATTTTTTAAAAATATGTAAATAATTAATAAATATTCCAAAATGCTATAAAACGATATTATATTGCATTTTTTGACAATTCAAGGCATTTTCACGGATTTTCTGAAAAACTATTTTTTAGATAAAATATACCTATGAGTAAGCTTCCTAAAGAAAATCATAAAATTTTGCTTACTTTTCCCATAAATTTCAATTGCAGTAGAAATTCTATTTAAAAGTGTGAAAATCTAAGTATTTTGGTTAAAAAATGAGTTTTGTCAGAAAAGCATCAAACCTCTCTAAAACGTCGAAATATGCAATAAAATACGATTTTAGCACATTTTTCTGAGCTTTTTAATGTTTCATGTATTTTTCGAAAATAATATGAAATATTCTATAAAAATATTGATTTTTATAGATTTTTAAAGGGATTTTTTAAAAATATGTAAATAATTAATAAATATTCAAAAATGCTATAAAACGATATTTTATTGCATTTTTGACAATTCAAGCATTTTCAGGATTTTCTGAAAACTATTTTTAGATAAAATATACCTATAGTAAGCTTCCTAAAAGAAAATCATAAAATTTCTTACTTTTCCATAAATTTCAATTGCAGTAGAAATTCTATTTAAAAGTGTGAAAATCTAAGTATTTTTAAAAATGAGTTTTGCAGAAAAGCATCAAACGCTCTAAAACGTCGAAATATGCAATAAAATGCGATTTTAGCACATTTTCTGAGCTTTTAATGTTTCATGTATTTTTCGAAAATAATATGAAATATTCTATAAAAATATTGATTTTTATAGATTTTAATGGATTTTAAAAATATGTAAATAATTAATAAATATTCAAAAATGCTATAAAACTTTTTATTGCATTTTGACGATTAAGCATTTTCAGGATTTTCTGAAAAACTATTTTTAGATAAAATATACCTATAGGTAAGCTTCTAAAAGAAATCATAAATTTGCTTACTTTTCCATAAATTTCAATTGCAGTAGAAATTCTATTTAAAAGTGTGAAAATCTAAGTATTTTAGTAAAAATGAGTTTTGTCAGAAAAGCACTCAAACCGCTCTAAAACGTCGAAATATGCAATAAAATCGATTTTAGCACATTTTCTGAGCTTTTTAATGTTTCATGTATTTTCGAAAATAATATGAAATATTCTATAAAAATATTGATTTTTATAGATTTTAATGGGATTTTTAAAAATATGTAAATAATTAATAAATATTCAAAAATGCTATAAAACGATATTTTATTGCATTTTTGACAATTCAAGGCATTTTCACGGATTTTCTGAAAACTATTTTTAGATAAAATATACCTATGAGTAAGCTTCCTAAAAGAAAATCATAAAATTTTGCTTACTTTTCCCATAAATTTCATTGCAGTAGAAATTCTATTTAAAGTGTGAAAATCTAAGTATTTTGGTAAAAATGAGTTTTGTCAGAAAAGCCTCAAACCTCTCTAAAACGTCGAAATATGCATAAAATCGATTTTAGCACATTTTCTGAGCTTTTTAATGTTTCATGTATTTTCGAAAATAATATGAAATATTCTATAAAATATTGATTTTTATAGATTTTAATGGATTTTTAAAAATATGTAAATAATTAATAAATATTAAAAATGCTATAAAACGATTTTATTGCATTTTTGACGATTAAAGCATTTTCACGGATTTTCTGAAAAACTATTTTTTAGATAAAATATACCTATGAGTAACTTCCTAAAGAAAATCATAAAATTTTGCTTACTTTTCCATAAATTTCATTGCAGTAGAAATTCTATTTAAAAGTGTGAAAATCTAAGTATTTTGGTTAAAAAATGAGTTTTGTCAGAAAAGCATCAAACCTCTTAAAACGTCGAAATATGCAATAAAATGCGATTTTAGACATTTTCTGAGCTTTTATGTTTCATGTATTTTCGAAAATAATATGAAATATTCTATAAAAATATTGATTTTATAGATTTTTAATGGGATTTTTAAAAATATGTAAATAATTATAAATATTCAAAATGCTATAAAACTTATTTTATGCATTTTTGACGATTAAGGCATTTTCAGGATTTTTGAAAACTATTTTTAGATAAAATATACCTATAGTAAGCTTCTAAAGAAAATCATAAAATTTTGCTTACTTTTCCATAAATTTCAATTGCAGTAGAATTCTATTTAAAAGTGTGAAAATCTAAGTATTTTAGCTGAAAAATGAGTTTTGCCAGAAAAGCACTCAAACCGCTCTAAAACGTCGAATATGCAATAAAATACGATTTTAGCACATTTTCTGAGCTTTTATGTTTCATGTATTTTCGAAAATAATATGAAATATTCTATAAAAATATTGATTTTATAGATTTTTAATGGATTTTTAAAAATATGTAAATAATTATAAATATTCAAAAATGCTATAAAACTTATTTTATTGCATTTTTTGACGATTAAGGCATTTTCAGATTTTCTGAAAAACTATTTTTTAGATAAATATACCTATAGTAAGCTTCCTAAAAGAAAATCATAAAATTTTGCTTACTTTTCCCATAAATTTCAATTGCAAGAAATTCTATTTAAAAGTGTGAAAATCTAAGTATTTTAGCTAAAAATGAGTTTGTCAGAAAAGCCTCAAACCCTCTAAAACGTCGAAATATGCATAAAATGCGATTTTAGCACATTTTTCTGAGCTTTTAATGTTTCATGTATTTTCGAAAATAATATGAAATATTCTATAAAAATATTGATTTTTATAGATTTTTAATGGGATTTTTTAAAAATATGTAAATAATTATAAATATTCAAAATGCTATAAAACTATTTTATTGCATTTTTGACAATTCAAGGCAGGATTTTCTGAAAAACTATTTTTAGATAAAATATACCTATGAAATAAGCTTCCTAAAGAAAATCATAAAATTTTGCTTACTTTTCCCATAAATTTCAATTGCGTAGAAATTCTATTTAAAAGTGTGAAAATCTAAGTATTTTAGCTGAAAAATGAGTTTGCCAGAAAAGCACTCAAACCGCTCTAAAACGTCGAAATATGCAATAAAATGCGATTTTAGCACATTTTTTTGAGCTTTTAATGTTTCATGTATATTTCGAAAATATGAAATATTCTATAAAAATATTGATTTTTATAGATTTTAAATGGATTTTTAAAAATATGTAAATAATATAAATATTCAAAATGCTATAAAACTATTTTATTGCATTTTTCATTAAGGCATTTTCAGGATTTTCTGAAAACTATTTAGATAAAATATACCTATAGTAAGCTTCCTAAGAAAATCATAAAATTTTGCTTACTTTTCCCATAAATTTCAATTGCAGAGAATTTATTTAAAAGTGTGAAAATCTAAGTATTTTGTAAAAATGAGTTTTGCAGAAAGCTCAACCTCTAAAACGTCGAAATATGCAATAAAATCGATTTTAGCACATTTTCTGAGCTTTTATGTTTCATGTATTTTTCGAAATAATATGAAATATTCTATAAAATATTGATTTTTATAGATTTTAAGGGATTTTAAAAATATGTAAATATTAATAAATATTAAAAAGCTATAAAACTTATTTTGCATTTTTGACGATTAAGGCATTTTCAGGATTTTCTAAAAACTATTTTAGATAAAATATACCATGAGTAAGTTCCTAAAGAAAATCATAAAATTTTGCTTACTTTTCCCATAAATTTCATTTGCAGTAAAATTTATTTAAATGTGAAAATCTAGTATTTTGTAAAAATGAGTTTTGTCCAAAACTCAAACCTCTAAAACGTCAAATATGCAATAAAATGCGATTTTAGCACATTTTTCTGAGCTTTAATGTTTCATGTATTTTCGAAAATAATATGAAATATTCTATAAAAATATTGATTTTTATAGATTTATGGGATTTTTAAAATATTAAATAATATAAATATTAAATGCTATAACGTATTTATGCATTTTGAATTCAAGGCATTAGGATTTTCTGTTTTATAAAATATACCTATAGTAATAAAGAAAATAAAATTCTACTTCCCATTTTAATGCAGAAATTTATTAAGGAAATCTAGTATTTTGTAAATGAGTTTGCAAGCTCAAACCTTAAAACGTCGAATATGCAAATCGATTTACACATGTTATTATTCGAAAAAATGAAATATTCTATAAATAATTTTATAGATTTTAATGGGATTTTAAAATATAAATAATTAATAATATTCAAATGCTATAAAACATTTTATGCATTTTGAATTACATAAATTTATTTGCAGTGAAATTTTTTAAAGGTGAAAATCTAAGTATTTTGGTTAAAATGAGTTTTGTCAGAAAAGCATCAAACCTCTTAAAACGTCGAAAATGCAATAAAATGCGATTTTACATTTTCTAGCTTTTAATGTTTCATTATTATTCGAAAAAATATGAAATATTCTATAAAAATTATTTTTATAGATTTTAATGGGATTTTAAAAATATAAATAATTAATAAATATTCAAAAATGCTATAAACTTGATTTTATTCATTTTTGACGATTAAGCATTTTCAAGTTTGTGAAAAATATTTTTAGATAAAATACCTATGAGTAACTTCCAAAAATCATAAAATTTTGCTTACTTTTCCCATAAATTTCAATTCAGAGAAATTCTTTTAAAAGTGTGAAAATCTAAGTATTTTAGCTGAAAATGAGTTTTGCCAGAAAGCCTAAACCGCTCAAAACGTCAAATATAAAAAATACGATTTTGACATTTTCTGAGCTTTTTAATGTTTCAGGCATTTTCGAAAATAATATGAAATATTCTATAAAATATTTATTTATAGATTTTTAATGGGATTTTAAAAATGTAAATAATTAATAAATATTCCAAAATGCTATAAAGATATTATATTGCATTTGACAATTCAAGGCATTTTCACGGATTTTCTGAAAAACTATTTTAGATAAAATATACCAGAGTAACTTCCTAAAAATCATAAAATTTTGCTTACTTTTCCCATAAATTTCAATTGCAGTAGAAATTCTATTTAAAAGTGTGAAAATCTAAGTATTTTGGTTAAAAATGAGTTTTGTCAGAAAAGCATCAAACCTCTCTAAAACGTCGAAATATGCAATAAAATACGATTTTAGCACATTTTTTTGAGCTTTTTAATGTTTCATGTATTATTCGAAAATAATATGAAATATTCTATAAAAATATTGATTTTTATAGATTTTTAATGGGATTTTTAAAAATATGTAAATAATTAATAAATATTCAAAAATGCTATAAAACTTGATTTTATTGCATTTTTGACATTAAGGCATTTTCAGGATTTTGTGAAAAACTATTTTTTAGATAAAATATACCTATGAGTAAGCTTCCTAAAAGAAAATCATAAAATTTTGCTTACTTTTCCCATAAATTTCATTGCAGAGAAATTCTATTTAAAAGTGTGAAAATCTAAGTATTTTAGCTAAAAAATGAGTTTGCCAGAAAACACTCAAACCGCTCTAAAACGTCGAAATATGCAATAAAATACGATTTTAGCACATTTTCTGACTTTTTTAAAGTTTCAGTATTTTTCGAAAATAATATGAAATATTCTATAAAAATATTTATTTTTATAGATTTTTAATGGGATTTTAAAAATATGTAAATAATTAATAAATATTCAAAAATGCTATAAAACGATATTATTTGCATTTTTTGACAATTCAAGGCATTTTCACGGATTTTCTGAAAAACTATTTTTTAGATAAAATATACCTATGAGTAAGCTTCCTAAAAGAAAATCATAAAATTTTGCTTACTTTTCCCATAAATTTCAATTGCAGTAGAAATTCTATTTAAAAGTGTGAAAATCTAAGTATTTTGGTTAAAAAATGAGTTTTGTCAGAAAAGCATCAAACCTCTCTAAAACGTCGAAATATGCAATAAAATACGATTTTAGCACATTTTTCTGAGCTTTTTAATGTTTCATGTATTTTTCGAAAAAATTATGAAATATTCTATAAAAATATTGATTTTTATAGATTTTTAAAGCGATTTTTTAAAAATATGTAAATAATTAATAAATATTAAAAAAAGCTATAAAACTTGATTTTATTGCATTTTTTGACGATTTAAGGCATTTTCACGGATTTTCTGAAAAACTATTTTTTTAGATAAAATATACCTATGAGTAAGCTTCCTAAAAGAAAATCATAAAATTTTGCTTACTTTTCCCATAAATTTCATTTGCAGTAGAAATTCTATTTAAAAGTGTGAAAATCTAAGTATTTTTGTTAAAAAATGAGTTTTGTCAGAAAAGCATCAAACCTCTCTAAAACGTCGAAATATGCAATAAAATGCGATTTTAGCACATTTTCTGAGCTTTTAATGTTTCATGTATTTTCGAAAATAATATGAAATATTCTATAAAAATATTGATTTTTATAGATTTTTAATGGGATTTTTTAAAAATATGTAAATAATTAATAAATATTCAAAAATGCTATAAAACTAGATTTTATTGCATTTTTTGACAATTCAAGGCATTTTCACGGATTTTCTGAAAAACTATTTTTAGATAAAATATACCTATGAGTAAGCTTCTAAAGAAAATCATAAAATTTTGCTTACTTTTCCCATAAATTTCAATTGCAGTAGAAATTCTATTTAAAAGTGTGAAAATCTAAGTATTTTGGTTAAAAAATGAGTTTTGTCAGAAAAGCATCAAACCTCTCTAAAACGTCGAAATATGCAATAAAATACGATTTTAGCACATTTTTCTGGCTTTTAATGTTTCATGTATTTTTTGAAAAAATTATGAAATATTCTATAAAAATATTGATTTTTATAGATTTTAAAGCGATTTTTAAAAATATGTAAATAATTAATAAACATTAAAAAAAGCTATAAAACTTGATTTTATTGCATTTTTTGACGATTTAAGGCATTTTCACGGTTTTCTGAAAAACTATTTTTAGATAAAATATACCTATGAGTAAGCTTCCTAAAGAAAATCATAAAATTTTGCTTACTTTTCCCCTAAATTTCATTTGCAGTAGAAATTCTATTTAAAAGTGTGAAAATCTAAGTATTTTAGCTGAAAAATGAGTTTTGCAGAAAAGCACTCAAACCGCTCTAAAACGTCGAAATATGCAATAAAATACGATTTTAGCACATTTTCTGAGCTTTTAATGTTTCAGTATTTTTCGAAAATAATATGAAATATTCTATAAAAATATTGATTTTTATAGATTTTTAATGGATTTTTTAAAAATATGTAAATAATTAATAAATATTCAAAAATGCTATAAAACGATATTTATTGCATTTTGACAATTCAAGGCATTTTCACGGATTTTCTGAAAAACTATTTTTTAGATAAAATATACCTATGAGTAAGCTTCCTAAAAGAAATTTATAAAATTTTGCTTACTTTTCCCATAAATTTCAATTGCAGTAGAAATTCTATAAAAGTGTGAAAATCTAAGTATTTTGGTAAAAAATGAGTTTTGTCAGAAAAGCATCAAACCCTCTAAAACGTCGAAATATGCAATAAAATACGATTTTACACATTTTTTTGAGCTTTTTAATGTTTCATGTATTTTTCGAAAAAATTTTGAAATATTCTATAAAAATATTGATTTTTATAGATTTTAAATGGGATTTTTAAAAATATGTAAATAATTAATAAATATTAAAAAGCTATAAAACGATTTTTTTGCATTTTTTGACGATTTAAGGCATTTTCACGGATTTTCTGAAAAAATATTTTTAGATAAAATATACCTATGGTAAGCTTCCTAAAAGAAAATCATAAAATTTTGCTTACTTTTCCCATAAATTTCAATTGCAGTAGAAATTCTATTTAAAAGTGTGAAAATCTAAGTATTTTGTTAAAAATGAGTTTTGTCAGAAAAGCATCAAACCGCTCTAAAACGTCGAAATATGCAATAAAATGCGATTTTAGCACATTTTTCTGAGCTTTTTTAAAGTTTCATGTATTTTCGAAAATAATATGAAATATTCTATAAAAATATTGATTTTTATAGATTTTTTAAAGGGATTTTTAAAAATATGTAAATAATTAATAAATATTCAAAATGCTATAAAACTTGATTTTATTGCATTTTTGACGATTTAAAAGCATTTTCAAGGATTTTTGAAAACTATTTTTTTAGATAAAATATACTATGAGTAAGCTTCCTAAAGAAAATCATAAAATTTTGCTTACTTTTCCATAAATTTCAATTGCAGTGAAATTCTATTTAAAAATGTGAAAATCTAAGTATTTTAGTGAAAAATGTGTTTTGCCAGAAAAGCATTCAAACCGCTCTAAAACGTCGAAATATGCAATAAAAATACGATTTTAGCACATTTTTCTGAGCTTTTTAATGTTTCATGTATTTTTCGAAAATAATATAAATATTCTATAAAAATATTGATTTTATAGATTTTAATGGGATTTTTTAAAAATATGTAAATAATTAATAAATATTCAAAAATGCTATAAAACGATTTTATTGCATTTTTGACATTAAGGCATTTTCAAGGATTTTTGAAAAACTATTTTTTAGATAAAATATACCTTGAGTAAGCTTCCTAAAGAGAAATCATAAAATTTTCTTACTTTTCCCATAAATTTCAATTGCAGTAGAAATTTATTAAAAGTGTGAAAATCTAAGTATTTTAGCTGAAAAATGAGTTTTCAGGAAAACCTCAAATCGCTCTAAAACGTCGAAATATGCAATAAAATACGATTTTAGCACATTTTTCTGAGCTTTTATTGTTTCATGTATTTTCGAAAATAATATGAAATATTCTATAAAAATATTGAATTTTATAGATTTTTAATGATTTTTTAAAATATGTAAATAATTTATAAATATTCAAAATGCTATAAAACTTATTTTATGGCATTTTTGACATTCAAGGCATTTTCAGGATTTTCTGAAAAACTATTTTTAGATAAAATATACCTATGAGTAAGCTTCCTAAAGAAAATCATAAAATTTTGCTTACTTTTCCCATAAATTTCAATTGCAGTAGAAATTCTATTTAAAAGTGTGAAAATCTAAGTATTTTAGGTAAAAAATGAGTTTTGTCAGAAAAGCCTCAAACCGCTCTAAAACGTCGAAATATGCCATAAAATGCGATTTTAGCACATTTTTCTGAGCTTTTTAATGTTTCATGTATTTTTCGAAAATAATATGAAATATTCTATAAAATATTGATTTTTAGATTTTAATGGGATTTTTAAAAAAATGTAAATAATTAATAAATATTCAAAATGCTATAAAACGATATTTTATTGCATTTTTGACGATTCAAGGCATTTTCACGGATTTTCTGAAAACTATTTTTAGGGGGGGGGGGGGGGGGGGGGGGGGGGGGGGGGGGGGGGGGGGGGGGGGGGGGGGGGGGGGGGGGGGGGGGGGGGGGGGGGGGGGGGGGGGGGGGGGGGGGGGGGGGGGGGGGGGGGGGGGGGGGGGGGGGGGGGCACATTTTCTGAGCTTTTTAATGTTTCATGTATTATTCGAAAATAATATGAAATATTCTATAAAAATATTGATTTTATAGATTTTTAATGGGATTTTTTAAAATATGTAAATAATTAATAAATATTCAAAAATGCTATAAAAACTTGATTTTTATTGCATTTTTTGACGATTTAAGGCATTTTCAAGGATTTTGTAGAAAACTATTTTTTAGATAAATAT
>WNWK01016487.1:0-44827 GCA_009830355.1 Cherax destructor
CTCTTCTCTCTCTTCTCTTCTCTCTCATTCTCTCTCTCTCTTTCTCTCTTCTTTCTCTTCTCTCTATTCTCTCTTTCTCTTCTTTCTCTTCTCATTCTTTCTCTTCTCTCTCATTCTCTCTCTTCTCATTTTCTCTTCTCTTTCTTTCTTCTCTTCTCTCTTCTCTCTCTCATTCTCTCTCTCTTCTCTCTCTCTCATTTCTCTCTCTATTCTTCTCTCTCATTTCTTCTCATTCTCTCTCTCATTCTCTCTCTCTCTCTATTCTCTTCTCATTCTCTCTCTCTTCTCTCTCATTCTCTTCTCATTCTCTTTCTCTTCTTCTCTCATTTCTCTTTCTCTTCATTCTTCTCATTCTCTTCTCATTCTCTTCTATTCTTTCTCTATTCTCTTCTCTTCTTCTTCATTTCTCTTCTCATTCTCTTTCTCATTCTCTCTCTCATTCTTCTCTTTCTCTCTCATTCTCTCTCTCTCATTCTCTCTCTCTCTCTTCTCTCATTCTCTCTCTCATTTCTCTCTCTCTCATTCTCTCTCTTCATTCTCTCTCTTCTTTCTTTCTCTTCTCTTCTTTCTTCTCTCTTCATTCTCTCTCTCTCATTCTCTCTCTCTCATTCTCTCTCTCTGGTTCCCACAGCCATCCTACCCTCCCAAGGCTCGCTGCTTGACTGATCCACCACACTGTTGATACTAGCGTCCTGCCGGGACGCACAACCTGGCTGATCTAGCACTTCTAACGAGGTACTGGTCCAGTTTCATGTCATCTCCAAATATTTCAGTTTTGAAGTCAATATCAGTTCCATATTATTACACGTAAACACCCAGTACTGAAATAGATGGTTAAATTATCAGTGAACTTGCTGAAACTCTAAACAGGTGTTTACTGAAGACAGGCAGTGCAAAACTAGGGTTTAGTGACGCCTGAAGTCTGTAGAGATTGATCAAGACGTGATAAGGGTCTACTACACAGCGAAATGTTCTATTGTCGGCAGTGTTGTGTGGGCGAGTCCAGGATGCTGGTGCTAAGACGCAGTAAACACACAGAGAGAGAGAGAGAGAAGAGAGAGAGAGAGAGAGAGAGAGAGAGAGAGAGAGAGAGAGAGAGAGAGAGAGAGAGCTTCCTTTAGAGTACAGGCACTGTACTTCCCATAGTGACATGACCCTGACATATACTTGTCACAGGTTTCAAGGCTTCCACTACCCTTCCCTGGTCAACCAGGCTGTGGCTACTGACCACCCACAGGCCCACACAGCTCTCAGACTCGGTCATCAAGGGACTGATTACCCAAATCTAAAAGAAACCCATCACGAAGCTTACTTTATAACCAACAAGCGCTGTATGACCCCCAACGGGCTTAGTGCTTCTCCAGGAAGGTAGCAAAAACACAGAACAAGTCATGGGTGAATATAGTGAGGGAGTTAAACGATGTTGTCATGCGCTCAAATCAACACAGCGACAACCTCAGCGTCTTAAAGTGTCAGTCGTATATCAGGAACACGAGACCCAGAGACCACTGTGTCAGCGAGGAACCCCCACTGACACTGGTAGTGGTGGGGTGTGGGTGGGAGTAAGTTGGACCTGCCTACCACGGGACAGTAGGCGACTCGGACCTGCCTACCACGGGACAGTAGGCGACTCGGACCTGCCTACCACGGGACAGTAGGCGACTCGGACCTGCCTACCACGGGACAGTAGGCGACTCGGACCTGCCTACCACGGGACAGTAGGCGACTCGGACCTGCCTACCACAGGGACGACGCTCAGGTAGGCGACTCGACCTGCCTACCACGGGACAGTAGGCGACTCGGACCTGCCTACCACGGGACAGTAGGCGACTCGGACCTGCCTACCACGGGACAGTAGGCGACTCGGACCTGCCTACCACGGGACAGTAGGCGACTCGACCTGCCTACCACGGGACAGTAGGCGACTCGGACCTGCCTACCACGGGACAGTAGGCGACTCGGACCTGCTCTACCACGGGACAGTAGGCGACTCGGACCTGCCTACCACGGGACAGTAGGCGACTCGGACCTGCCTACCACGGGACAGTAGGCGACTCGGACCTGCCTACCACGGGACAGTAGGCGACTCGGACCTGCCTACCACGGGACAGTAGGCGACTCGAACCTGCCTACCACGGGACAGTAGGCGACTCGAACCTGCCTACCACGGGCCAGTAGGCCTGCGGCAGTGCTGCTCCTCTCTTATGTTCTCACTGACACTGTGGTGCGGGGGGTGGAGGGGGGACGCAACTAAGGGACAGATCTGCTGGGTGTCCAGCAAGTCTGGAACCATAGACTGTATTGATGCGTTGAGTAACTGATGCCGCCGCTTCCCACGCCACCTACAACGCTAAAACAATATATCCACGCCACTTTCAACGCTAATATATCCACGCCACTTTCAACGCTAATATATCCACGCCACTTTCAACGCTAATATATCCACGCCACTTTCAACGCTAATATATCCACGCCACTTTCAACGCTAATATATCCACGCCACTTTCAACGCTCAATATATCCACGCCACTTTCAACGCTAATATATCCACGCCACTTTCAACGCTAATATATCCACGCCACTTTCAACGCTAATATATCCACGCCACTTTCAACGCTAATATATCCACGCCACTTTCAACGCTAATATATCCACGCCACTTTCAACGCTAATATATCCACGCCACTTTCAACGCTAATATATCCACGCCACTTTCAACGCTAATATATCCACGCCACTTTCAACGCTAATATATCCACGCCACTTTCAACGCTAATATATCCACGCCACTTTCAACGCTAATATATCCACGCCACTTTCAACGCTAATATATCCACGCCACTTTCAACGCTAATATATCCACGCCACTTTCAACGCTAATATATCCACGCCACTTTCAACGCTAATATATCCACGCCACTTTCAACGCTAATATATCCACGCCACTTTCAACGCTAATATATCCACGCCACTTTCAACGCTAATATATCCACGCCACTTTCAACGCTAATATATCCACGCCACTTTCAACGCTAATATATCCACGCCACTTTCAACGCTAATATATCCACGCCACTTTCAACGCTAATATATCCACGCCACTTTCAACGCTAATATATCCACGCCACTTTCAACGCTAATATATCCACGCCACTTTCAACGCTAATATATCCACGCCACTTTCAACGCTAATATATCCACGCCACTTTCAACGCTAATATATCCACGCCACTTTCAACGCTAATATATCCACGCCACTTTCAACGCTAAAACAACTCTTAAAACAATATATCCACGCCACTTTCAAAGCTAATATATCCACGCCACTTTCAACGCTAAAACAACGCTTAAAACAATATATCCACGCTACTTTCAACGCCACAACAGAGGGGAACAATTTCCCCTCAACATGAAACACTGTTTTGCAATATCAATTTACTAGACAGGAACAGCAATGGACGGGGCGTAAAAGAGCGTGTTGAAGCTGTCTGAACGTCCATGGTGCAGCGGCGCGGGGGAGCCGCATGCGGCCAACGTCCTGCGGTAATTCCTATCATGGCGTGGATCATTACAGAGCCTGCAGGCAGGCTGAACAATTTCAGCGAGAGGTCGTCAGGAAGACCTGCCTGGTATGGGCCAGGTCTTCTCTGATCGCGGGTTCTAACCCCACCCGTGGTATGGTTTTTCTATGGGCCAGTAGGCCTGCTGAAATGTTTTGAATTTCTGGTTTTGAGAAGGACCTGCCTTGTATGGGCCAGTAGACCTACTGTGATGTTTCTCCATTATTTTGTTCTACTGAACATTTAGAGAAGGTGATAAGACATGTGCAACAGTTAGGTATCTAGTCGGAAATGTTTGTCCAACACATTAGATTTCTCCAAGGTTGACAGACTGATTACATCTTCACTAGTATACTTACTGCTTCTCTATTTGACTGAAGAAGTCTACTGTGTAGGCGAAACGTTCCGACAGTAAAGATACCCAACTGTTGCACATGTGTGTAATTCTTAAGCTCTGACTGGCGTTACAGACGACAATCAACTGGCGTAAGGTCGATCCTTCAACTTCAAACTGGGGGGGGGGGGACATGGGGAGGAGAACCTTCACTGGCGGAAAACATGTCAAGATGGAATATTAGGACAAGAACAGCAGTAGTAACAGCAGTGACAGCAACCCCACTACCACAACGAGAAGAAACAGCATCAAGAAGACCAAGTGAAGAGAAGCAACAGCAGGAAACTAAACAGTAGCAAAGGAAGCCAGGGCCACAAAACTTGCTACAATACAGATAATGGGTGCCACCTCCACAAGACTGGTGCCACACACACGCACAGAATCTTATTAAGGTCTCTTGATTACCTTAATGTTTGAATTATCAGACCTCTATCTCCCTCTCTCTTGCATTGCAGTCCTGTGAGAAGTCTCTTACTATGCCGCCCACTAGCGGTACACCTTTATCCCAGTCTCCCCTGAGAGAGAGAGAGAGAGAGAGAGAGAGAGAGAGAGAGAGAGAGACAATGACTAGCTCCATCAGGAAGTATCGACAGCCTGGTTGATCGGGTCATCCACGGGGAGGCGTCCTGGTCCGAGACCAAACCCTGGGGTAAGATAATCCAGCAACCTCTCTCATCCTCAGATCAAAGCAGATTACTTTCCATTTCCCAGCCTCACCAGATTACCACTTGCCCACGAATACACTTCAAGAGGTTCATGGGCAATTCTCAACGCCATTACTCCAGCAGAGACGTAATATATGGAGTGTGTTTTGTCACGGTAATGATCCTTCCACTATCACTGCAACTCCAGACAGTCTATTTAAGTCTCCCTTGAGTACAAACTTTCCCAAACTCCAAAGCGGCCGTCTGACGGTATTGCCAATGAGAGAGATGGATGATAGTGAGAAACAAACCAGTCTACTGTATGAAGGCCTGGTCACAGACCGGGCCGCGGGGGCGTTGACCCCCGAAATCCTCTCCAGGTATACTCCTCCAGGAAGGTACTTTCCAGGTCTCTCTCCCCCACCACCCCGATCCATGAAAGAGACTAACCAAACAAAACCTTGAATATACATGTACTGTCAGGATATTATGCAAGTTGTTTACAGTCTACGTGTCGTGTATTGTCATACAAATGACTGACTAATGTTTGTTTCAATGTTATACTTTGCTTAATTGAATAAAAGGTGATGTTTTTACACAAGTATAATGCCATTATGTGTACTGTTGTCAACGTGTACAAGTCATGTACTGTCCGCTAATAACTGATCAATTGTGTTGTCAACGTGTACAAGTCATGAACTGTCCGCTAATAACTTATTTTTATTTATAATTGTATTTAAATCAAATTACTGTTTTTCTTAGACATAATTGTGACTTCTCCCGGACACCCACCATCCAAGCCAACATTAACCTCAGTGTTTAAAGTCATTATGTAGTGTACTTATCCCTACTAGAACAAGGCTTCCTTTGTCAGCTAATTGTCTAGCACTTAATTTTTCGTGTAAAGACTCCACAAGTAGTCTGTGGGGCTTGACCATAGATTCACCACCTTAGTGCTATCATGGCTAGCCTATATACAGGAAGGAGCACTGCAGCAGGCCTACTGGCCCACACAAGGCAGGTTCCTTGGTGAATTTCCAATAGTGAACACAAGTGTGTGTGCCCATGTCTCTAAACAAGCCATTCACAGCTAATAAGGGGAGGGAAACTGACGCACAAGGGCAGGAAAACAAGCAGACAAGGAAGAATAAGACACTAACGACAAACCAATGAAAGGTGTCCCGTAGCTGGATCGCTAGCGCACTCGGCTCACACACTGAGGTCCGGAGATCGAATCCCCGGTACGGCTGGAAAAAATCAGGACGTGTTTCCTTAAGATATCTGTTGTCCATGTTCACCCATCAGTATAAAATGGGTACCTGGGTATTAGTGGACTGGTGTGGGTCGCATCCTGGGACAAAATTGACCTAATTTGCTGGAAATGCATTGGTGTCAGCTCTGGTCTGTACACCTTGTACATGTACAAATAAAGATTATTATTAAAAGAATTACTCAGAACTAGGCCAACAGGACACGAAGATAAGGCTGAGAAACCAATAAAAGGGAGCAGAAGAGAGAAGGGTAGGATAAGACAACATTCAAGGAAGAGAGAGAGAGAGCGTGTGTGATAGGAACAGGTACGACCTTCACCTTGTAGGAGCAACGGTAAGCAGCACCTGGTACCTGACACCTGGTACCTGGCACCTGGCGTCCTCGACCACGCCCTAAAATACCAGGGATGGTCACCTTACGGTAACCTAGTGAGACAACACCAGCCAACCTGTCATCTCAAGGTCATTAAGTTTATGACCGACACTGCTTGATGAGGGACTGACTACCTCCATACCACTACAAGGATGAGGGACTGACTACCTCCATACTACTACAAGGATGAGGGACTGACTACCTCCATACCACTACAAGGATGAGGGACTGACTACCTCCATACCACTACAAGGATGAGGGACTGACTACCTCCATACCACTACAAGGATGAGGGACTGACTACCTCCATACCACTACAAGGATGAGGGACTGACTACCTCCATACCACTACAAGGATGAGGGACTGACTACCTCCATCACTACAAGGATGAGGGACTGACTACCTCCATACCACTACAAGGATGAGGACTGACTACCTCCATACCACTACAAGGATGAGGGACTGACTACCTCCATACTACTACAAGGATGAGGGACTGACTACCTCTATACCACTACAAGGATGAGGGACTGACTACCTCCATACCACTACAAGGATGAGGGACTGACTACCTCCATACCACTACAAGGATGAGGACTGACTACCTCTATACCACTACAAGGATGAGGGACTGACTACCTCCATACCACTACAAGGATGAGGGACTGACTACCTCCATACTACAAGGATGAGGGACTGACTACCTCCATACCACTACAAGGATGAGGGACTGACTACCTCCATACCACTACAAGGATGAGGGACTGACTACCTCCATACTACAAGGATGAGGGACTGACTACCTCCATACCACTACAAGGATGAGGGACTGACTACCTCCATACCACTACAAGGATGAGGACTGACTACCTCCATACCACTACAAGGATGAGGGACTGACTACCTCTATACCACTACAAGGATGAGGGACTGACTACCTCCTATACCACTACAAGGATGAGGGACTGACTACCTCCATACTACTACAAGGATGAGGGGCTGACTACCTCCTATACCACTACAAGGATGAGGACTGACTACCTCATACCACTACAAGGATGAGGGACTGACTACCTCATACCACTACAAGGATGAGGACTGACTACCTCTATACCACTACAAGGATGAGGGACTGACTACCTCTATACCACTACAAGGATGAGGACTGACTACCTCTATACCACTACAAGGATGAGGACTGACTACCTCTATACCACTACAAGGATGAGGACTGACTACCTCCATACTACTACAAGGATGAGGACTGACTACCTCCATACCACTACAAGGATGAGGACTGACTACCTCCATACCACTACAAGGATGAGGGACTGACTACCTCCATACCACTACAAGGATGAGGGACTGACTACCTCCATACCACTACAAGGATGAGGGACTGACTACCTCCATACCACTACAAGGATGAGGGACTGACTACCTCCATACCACTACAAGGATGAGGACTGACTACCTCCATACCACTACAAGGATGAGGGACTGACTACCTCCATACCACTACAAGGATGAGGACTGACTACCTCCATACCACTACAAGGATGAGGGACTGACTACCTCTATACCACTACAAGGATGAGGACTGACTACCTCCATACCACTACAAGGATGAGGACTGACTACCTCCATACCACTACAAGGATGAGGACTGACTACCTCCATACCACTACAAGGATGAGGGACTGACTACCTCCATACCACTACAAGGATGAGGGACTGACTACCTCCATACCACTACAAGGATGAGGGACTGACTACCTCCATACCACTACAAGGATGAGGGACTGACTACCTCTATACCACTACAAGGATGAGGGACTGACTACCTCCATACCACTACAAGGATGAGGGACTGACTACCTCCATACTACTACAAGGATGAGGGACTGACTACCTCCATACCACTACAAGGATGAGGGACTGACTACCTCCATACTACTACAAGGATGAGGGACTGACTACCTCCATACTACTACAAGGATGAGGGACTGACTACCTCCATACCACTACAAGGATGAGGGACTGACTACCTCCATACTACTACAAGGATGAGGGACTGACTACCTCCATCCACTACAAGGATGAGGGACTGACACTCCATACCACTACAAGGATGAGGGACTGACTACCTCCATACCACTACAAGGATGAGGGACTGACTACCTCCATACCACTACAAGGATGAGGGACTGACTACCTCCATACCACTACAAGGATGAGGGACTGACTACCTCCATACCACTACAAGGATGAGGGACTGACTACCTCCATACACTACAAGGATGAGGGACTGACTACCTCCATACACTACAAGGATGAGGGACTGACTACCTCATACCACTACAAGGATGAGGACTGACTACCTCCATACCACTACAAGGATGAGGGACTGACTACCTCCATACTACTACAAGGATGAGGGACTGACTACCTCCATACCACTACAAGGATGAGGGACTGACTACCTCCATACCACTACAAGGATGAGGGACTGACTACCTCCATACTACTACAAGGATGAGGGACTGACTACCTCCATACTACTACAAGGATGAGGGACTGACTACCTCCATACCACTACAAGGATGAGGGACTGACTACCTCCATACCACTACAAGGATGAGGACTGACTACCTCCATACTACTACAAGGATGAGGACTGACTACCTCCATCCCACTACAAGGATGAGGACTGACTACCTCCATACCACTACAAGGATGAGGACTGACTACCTCCATACCACTACAAGGATGAGGACTGACTACCTCCATACCACTACAAGGATGAGGACTGACTACCTCCATACCACTACAAGGATGAGGGACTGACTACCTCATACCACTACAAGGATGAGGGACTGACTACCTCCATACCACTACAAGGATGAGGGACTGACTACCTCCATACCACTACAAGGATGAGGGACTGACTACCTCCATACCACTACAAGGATGAGGGACTGACTACCTCTATACCACTACAAGGATGAGGGACTGACTACCTCCATACCACTACAAGGATGAGGGACTGACTACCTCCATACGGGAGCACTGTATTAACATCCGGGGTCCCAGATTATTCAACATCTTACCAGAAGATATCAGAAACACGGCTGGAACCAGTGTAGAAGCCTTCAAGAGGAAACTGGACAAATATCTTCACCAGGTGCCAGATCAACCAGGCTGTGATGGATATGTGGGGCAGCGGGCCTCCAGCAGCAACAGCCTGGTTGACCAGGCAATCACCAGACGAGCCTGGCCCATGGCCGGGCTCAGAGAGTAGATACTCTCGAAACTCTTCAAAGGTAAAGGTATACTACTACAAGGATGAGGGACTGACTACCTCCATACCACTACAAGGATGAGGGACTGACTACCTCCATACCACAACAAGGATGAGGGACTGACTACCTCTATACCACTACAAGGATGAGGGACTGACTACCTCCATACCACAACAAGGATGAGGGACTGACTACCTCCATACCACAACAAGGATGAGGGACTGACTACCTCCATACCACAACAAGGATGAGGGACTGACTACCTCTATACCACTACAAGGATGAGGGACTGACAGCAGCAAAGGGCCAGCAGAGACTGATGAAGATAGTAAGACATTCGTGACCTAACATACAACAAGCAACCACCTCCCTTCCTCCCTCCCTCCCTCCCTCCACAGTAACATCACCACCATCATGCCATCTTCTACCTGACTCCTCCATTACTCCCATGTTAACTAAACCCTCACAGCCCCACCACTGCCCCTCACAGCCACACCACTGCCCCTCACAGCCACACCACTGCTGCCTCACTAACCCTCACAGCCACACCACTGCTGCCTCACTAACCCTCACAGCCACACCACTGCTGCCTCACTAACCCTCACAGCCACACCACTGCTGCCTCACTAACCCTCACAGCCACACCACTGCTGCCTCACTAACCCTCACAGCCACACCACTGCTGCCTCACTAACCCTCACAGCCACACCACTGCTGCCTCACACCGACCCTCACACCTGCAACAACAACCTGGTTGACCAGGCAGGCAGTAAACAAGCCTGGTCCAAGGCAGGTCTACGGGAGTAGGCAAACTCTGAAAACCCATCAAAGGTACATCAGAGGCAAATTGTGATGGTTACTAGCAGTCACCCCTGGTCAACCAGGCTGTTGCTGCTAGCAGGTACACAGACAACCCTAAGAGGTAGATAAGTTTACCTTCCGAGACGCAGTGGTTATCACCCTGGTTTCAAGGCTATCTACCAGGCGAAACGTGCTATATCATAACTGGCCAGACGAGCAACTAACGTAAACCTGGTCTTGACAGATCAAAAATTGTAGCCCAAACAAATTACTAAGAGAGATTATTGAAATTTATCCTCAAATTCAGGAGAGTAGTGTCAAGATAGTGTGTATTGCTGAGGAGGAAAGCAAGGCCGACTGAGGGACTGATCACCTCAAACAACAACTCTTCCACTGTTCTTCTCTGTATTGCACTGAAGAAGCCACTGGCTGGCGAAACTTTTCCAAAATAAAGATTCCTAAGTGTTGAACAAGTGTCACACTGTTCCAACTGTGAACATGTGACTATGGGCGAGATGTGAACCTAAACCTCAGTCGACAGATTCATCTCAAAAGTGATGCTTCCTGTTGGAGGATCAACTCTCCAACCTGTTGTCAGTCTGCAGGGCCCACCAGGCCAGACACTTCAAGGACACAGCTGTGTAAACAAAGACTAAACAGCCACAATACCCTGGTTAGAACCACTCAAACATAGGGTGAAAGTTCTCAAATCCCAGCTTAAAGGGGGTCGATGCCTGCCCCAGGGGGCGTCACTTTTCCCAGGGGGCGTCACTTTCTGGGGTTTGGAGAATAAATTTCTCCAAATTTGAGACTGTTTCGTTCCTACTTTCCAAGTAGTAACAGCCAGGTTGATCAGGCTCGGATCCACCGGGAGACCTGGTCATGGACCGGGGCCCCAGGACCCGGTCCATGACCAGGAACCATGTGGTGTGAACTGGAGAATCTTTGCTCCAATATTCCTTTACCCTCTAGTTGTCTACCTCTCTTAGTCAGCACCACAACAGTGCAGCAGCAGCAGCAGCACTATACATATTAACAATTTAGCATCCCGGTCCTGTCTGAGACATCCATCCTTCCTTCCTTCCTTCCTTCCCTCCCTAGAAGTAAATTTACCGTCACAATCACTTCACTGGCTGTCGTAGGTGTGTTAAACTACATGAGGCTAGCAGCAACAGCCTGCTTGACCAGGCCTCAATCCACCAGCTCTATGACTGAGCCGCGGGGGGCGCTGACCCCCCGTAGACATACTTCAAGTATCCCTCTACACAAACCTGACTCACCGGCCAGGAGCTGAAGTCAAGTCAGTCACAGGCAGACTCACAGAATCCAGAGTACCACAGCTGGCACAATTCACGACCCACAATACCACAGCTGGCACAATTCACGACCCACAATACCACAGCTGGCACAATTCGACCCACAATACCACAGCTGGCACAATTCGACCCACAATACCACAGCTGGCACAATTCGACCCACAATACCACAGCTGGCACAATTCCGACCCACAATACCACAGCTGGCACAATTCGACCCACAATACCACAACTGGCACAATTCGACCCACAATACCACAGCTGGCACAATTCACGACCCACAATACCACAGCTGGCACAATTCACGACCCACAATACCACAGCTGGCACAATTCACGACCCACAATACCACAGCTGGCACAATTCACGACCCACAATACCACAGCTGGCACAATTCGACCCACAATACCACAGCTGGCACAATTCGACCCACAATACCACAGCTGGCACAATTCACGACCCACAATACCACAGCTGGCACAATTCGACCCACAATACCACAGCTGGCACAATTCACGACCCACAATACCACAGCTGGCACACACGACCCACAATACCACAGCTGGCACAATTCACGACCCACAATACCACAGCTGGCACAATTCACGACCCACAATACCACAGCTGGCACAATTCACGACCCACAATACCACAGCTGGCACAATTCACGACCCACAATACCACAGCTGGCACAATTCACGACCCACAATACCACAGCTGGCACAATTCACGACCCACAATACACAGCTGGCACAATTCCGACCCACAATACCAGTGGCCAATTCAGACCCACAATACCACAGCTGGCACAATTCAGACCCACAATACCACAGCTGGCACAATCACGACCCACAATCCCACAGCTGGCACAATTCACGACCCACAATACCACAGCTGGCACAATTTCCCGACCCACAATACCACAGCTGGCACATTCACGACCCACAATACCACAGCTGGACAATTCACGACCCACAATACCACAGCTGGCACAATTCACGACCCACAATACCACAGCTGGCACAATTCACGACCCACAATACCACAGCTGGCACAATTCACGACCCACAATACCACAGCTGGCACAATTCACGACCCACAATACCACAGCTGGCACAATTCACGACCCACAATACCACAGCTGGAACAATTCACGACCCACAATACTACAGCTGGAACAATTCAGTCCACAATACACTAATGAGGTCTTGCTGCCTCAGTTGACCCAACTAATCACAACAAATCAACAGAGTGCCGTTGCAAAAATACTGCTAGTGCAAATACAGTGCCAGCTACACCAGCACACTGCTAGTAGTGCCAATGCAATGCCAACTACACCACGACACTGCTAGTGCCAATACAGTGCCAGCTACACATGACATTCACAGTTGTAGGTAAGCACCACAGCCTGGCACATCAGCAGAGGAAGTAGTCAGGTCAGGATGCTCACAATGCACCATCACAACACAATGCACCATCACAAAATGCACCATCACAACACAATGCACCATCACAACACAATGCACAGCTTTATCAGGACTATACACAAAACCCTCCCAATAGAGCTTTACCATTAAAACTATAAAGCTTTACATAGAGGTAAGCTTTACCTAAATAAAAGATTGTTCTAAATATGAGCAAATACCTGAAACAACTGGTCAGGTATTCTCTTGAAGACAATTCCAACCCAATGTACCTTAATACTACCCTCGTGTATATTGCTGTATATCCCTTTAATGTATTTATACAACCCCCTCCTTCACTGGGGGGAGGCTACACAGGATGTATACAACCAGAGGTACACGTGTGTATATATATATATATATATATACATATATATACATATATATACATATATATACATATACATACATATACATACATATACATACATACATATATATACATATACATACATACATATATATACATATACATACATACATATATATACATATATATACATATACATATATATACATATATATACATATATATACATATATATACATATATATACATATACATAATATACATACATATATATACTATATATACATATATATACATATATATACATATACATATAATATATATACATATATATACATATATATACATATATATACATATATATACATATATATACATATATATACATATATATACATATATATACATATATATACATATATATACATATATATACATATATATACATATACATATATATACATATATATACATATATATACATATATATACATATATATACAATAACACATATATCTATATATATATTTATTAATATTTACATTATATACATGTATATACTATAATGCATATGATGACAATATATACAATATATAATAATATACATATATATCATATACATATATAATTCATAATACATATACATATATATAGCAATATTCACATATCTATATATCATATATATCATATACATATATATACATATATACATATATATAATTATATACATATATACATATATATACATATAATACACACACACACACACACGACACTCATCTTGTGCATATTCTTAAGTCTTCACATGACTAATTTCTAGATAAACCACTGGAGGCGAACGCTACAATAAAGAAACCAGATGTTCACGTGTAATTCAACACACGACCAGTACCCAAAGAGGCAGGGCCCAGGAGCCGAGTTTCGACCCTTCCCTAGAAACGCATGATGTATGCGCCTTACGGGAGGGTCTCGTTCACGCACTTACATCCACTGGAATCTAAACTAGATAAGAGATCAATACACCATCAGTCACCACGGACGCCAGGCATCACTTACCACACCATCAGTCACCACGGACGCCAGGCATCACTTACCACACCATCAGTCACCACGGACGCCAGGCATCACTTACCACACCATCAGTCACCACGGACGCCAGGCATCACTTACCACACCATCAGTCACCACGGACGCCAGGCATCACTTACCACACCATCAGTCACCACGGACCCCAGGCATCACTTACCACAAACACCATTTTACAACACACACACCTTTTACACACTGTTTACAGAGACCTTTTTTACAAAGGAACTCTTACAAAGGTGCGTTGAGTATTTAAGAGCAACGCCGTGATGGTAAAGGAATGAAATAAAAGGCTCACCATATCCACGTGTTTGGATGGAATAAAAGGCTTACCATAGCCACGTGTTTGGATGGAATAAAGGCTTACCATAGCCCGTGTTTGGATGGAATAAAAGGCTTACCATAGCCCGTGTTTGGATGGAATAAAGGCTTATCATAGCCACGTGTTTGGATGGAATAAAAGGCTTACCATAGCCACGTGTTTGGATGGAATAAAAGGCTTACCATATCCACGTGTTTGGATGGAATAAAAGGCTTACCATAGCCACGTGTTTGGATGGAATAAAAGGCTTACCATAGCCCCGTGTTTGGATGGAATAAAAGGCTTACCATAGCCCCGTGTTTGGATGGAATAAAAGGCTTATCATAGCCACGTGTTTGGATGGAATAAAAGGCTTCCATAGCCACGTGTTTGGATGGAATAAAAGGCTTACCATAGCCCGTGTTTGGATGGAATAAAAGGCTTACCATAGCCCGTGTTTGGATGGAATAAAAGGCTTACCATAGCCCCGTGTTTGGATGGAATAAAAGGCTTACCATAGCCCCGTGTTTGGATGGAATAAAAGGCTTATCATAGCCACGTGTTTGGATGGAATAAAAGGCTTACCATAGCCACGTGTTTGGATGGAATAAAAGGCTTACCATAGCCACGTGTTTGGATGGAATAAAAGGCTTACCATATCCACGTGTTTGGATGGAATAAAAGGCTTACCATATCCACGTGTTTGGATGGAATAAAAGGCTTACCATATCCACGTGTTTGGATGGAATAAAAGGCTTACCATATCCACGTGTTTGGATGGAATAAAAGGCTTACCATATCCACGTGTTTGGATGGAATAAAGGCTTACCATACCCGTGTTTGGATGGAATAAAAGGCTTACCATAGCCCCGTGTTTGGATGGAATAAAGGCTTATCATAGCCACGTGTTTGGATGGAATAAAAGGCTTACCATAGCCACGTGTTTGGATGGAATAAAAGGCTTACCATATCCACGTGTTTGGATGGAATAAAAGGCTTACCATATCCACGTGTTTGGATGGAATAAAAGGCTTACCATAGCCCCGTGTTTGGATGGAATAAAAGGCTTACCATAGCCCCGTGTTTGGATGGAATAAAAGGCTTATCATAGCCACGTGTTTGGATGGAATAAAAGGCTTACCATAGCCACGTGTTTGGAATAAAAGGCTTACCATATCCACGTGTTTGGATGGAATAAAAGGCTTACCATATCCACGTGTTTGGATGGAATAAAAGGCTTGCCATATCCAGCCATTTTGATAAAACAAAGGACTTAGCTCGCCATTTACCAGCATCTAGAGTTTACAGTGCAGATTTCAACAGTAAACAGGTCTGAGTTCCTTGAAGATGATCTCTTGATCCAAGGAACTGCAGGTTGCTTACCCTTACAACAAAACAGTTACCTTTCATTCGCCCCATTGCTGCAAACCCTCATGTCCTCACGTCTCCAGGCTGAGGGACTGACCCCCTCGAATACTATTTCTCAAAGATTGAGGGACTGATTACGTGGTCTACAATACCGCTAAGATGAAGAATTAAGACGTGTACAACATCTGGGTATCTAGTTGTAGACGTTTCGCCCTCCAGTGGCTTTATTAATACAAGGACAACGTGAAGACTGTACAACTATATACAAAAGATGAGTTAATCAGTCCCTCAGTCTTGGTATTGAATACCAGTCCTGCAGACGGGGGTACCGCAGACTGGGGTACCGCAGACGGGGGTACCGCAGACGGGGGTACCGCAGACAGGGGTACCGCAGACGGGGGTACCGCAGACGGGGGTACCGCAGACGGGTACCGCGACGGGTACCGCAGTACGCAGACGGGTACCGCAGACGGTACCGCAGACGGGGGTACCGCAGACGGGGGTACCGCAGACGGGGGTACCGCAGACGGGGGTACCGCAGACGGGGGTACCGCAGACGGGGGTACCGCAGACGGGGGTACCGCAGACGGGGGTACCGCAGACGGGGGTACCGCAGACGGGGGTACCGCAGACGGGGGTACCGCAGACGGGGGTATTCTTCATCTCCAAGACTAAGGGACTGATTACATCTTAGCTTCTATACTTACTGCCTCTGTATTTGACTGATGAAGTCTACTGGGTACACGAAACGTTTCAAAGATACCCAACTGTTGCACATGTGACGTCTTCAACCTGCAATAGTTAGGTATCTTTATACAGAAACTTTCCGGAATAAAGACACAGTAGTCTTCTTCAGTCGAGTACAGAAGAGTTAGCAGTAGAGATGTGAAGACCAAGGAATCAGTCCCTCACTTTTGTATACCACTGTATACCATTCTCAGAAGGAGTCTTCAATCTGTCTATATTATATACTGTATTCTACATCACTGCTTCTACAAGACAATCATAAAACCTATCACGACTCTTGTACAAGATGGTGAGAGAATCTTGGCTCGCACTCTGAGGAAGAAGTGTGTGTGTGAGTGTGTGTGGGGGGGGGCCCTCTAGCACTCACCCCCTCAAGTACCACCGTCCCTGGCACGGTCATCAAGAACTGCTGAAGGGTAGTCGAAAGAGCCCTTCACTAGTCCCAAGACCCAGGTACGACCCTGATGCCTGGGGAGGGGACTGATCACCTTACAACTACTACAATACCAAGTCTTGTACCATCTCCAAGCGATTCATCAAGACCGACGGACTCATCACTTGAAGCAAATGCTGACAAATATATACACTATCAAAACCAACAAAATTATCACTGTTTAAACAGCCAATACCAACAGTTAAAAGGAACTGCTGGCAAGGGTTAAGGGCAGGATGGATAACATAAGGGCAAGGGTTAAGGGCGGGGTAGAGTGTATATATATAGGGCAGGCTGGCTAAAATAAGGGAGGGGCAGAGGGTTTATATAGGGCAGGCTGGCTAAAATAAGGGAGGGGCAGAGGGTTTATATAGGGCAGGCTGGCTAAAATAAGGGAGGGGCAGAGGGTGTATATAGGGCAGGCTGGCTAAGGGACAAGGGGGGTTAAGAGGTTAAGGGGAAAGACTAACATCACCTGAGTGACCTGATGCCCCGGTGACCTAGTGACCTTATCAGTTAGAACCCTCAACCCACTTAACCAATCACACTACCTGAGTCACACTGCTATCATCCTCTCCACACCTGATACCCACCCACTGGTGCTTGCTAAGGTTGAGTCTCAGCTCCCGGTCCACCTTCTTGAAAACTAGTCTCCTGTAGAAAACCATGAGACTTCAACCTCCTGAAGTCACGGAGATGTTAGGAAGTATTTTTTTTAGCCTCAGGATGGCTGACAAGTGTAATGACTTATGTGAAGTAGTGGTGGAGGCACACAATACACAGCTTCGAGAGTAGATATGACAGTCTAAGACAGGAGTCAGGGATGCCAATCAAGGTGTTCTATGGGACAGAACCAGGAGCTAAGTCTCTATTTTCTCCCCCTCCTCTGGGCAAAACGTGGAGTACAACTCTGAGCTCCTCTAAGCAAACACTCAAGTCTAGATACTACTACTGTTGTTACCACTATTGTCTCCCTTCACCCCCTACTATCTTGTATCACTAAAACTACTACTATCACTTACACTACAGGTATACTACTACCACTACTTCTTGTTCTTCCTCTCTTGGTCCGGTCACTTTCCTCATCGCCTATACAAAATGGCTCCCTCACTTGTGTTCATCAATAATAACTGATTATAATACTAACCATAATTTTGGAAGGGGTGGAGTGTTAAGCCAGTGGAAGGCCTCTGTCAGATGACCAAAAGCTCCAGTTGTGGTTATATAACCACGACCCGCGTTAGGAAATACTTGTACCAAAAGAACCTTAGGAAACTTGCCTCTTATTATAACAAGCTCAATTTAATTTAACCTAATCAAACTAAATATATTTTAAATGAGTTTACAATAACCATGAAGCCTGGTCACAGACCGGGCCGCGGGGGCGCTGACCCCCCGAAACCCTCTCCAGGTACCATCTTGTGTCGGTGTGACTCTGTAAATGGTCCAAATACGACCGAAACGTCGTCATAAACGTCTCTATGTGCGGGTCGTGTATTACCCAACTGTGTGGAGGCCAGAAATCTAAAGCCATTAAAAGAACCGGGGCCAGGAGCTAGAACTACCCCATATTTACAAGAGCACTTATTTGTGTTCCATCTACTGCACGATAACTCCATCTTAAACTTCTATTTACCTTCACAATATACTACTTTCTTGTTTCAAGAAAACTTTCTAAATTGAGTAGACCCCGGGGGCCAGGAGAGAGCCCCCGGGGGCCAGGAGAGAGCCCCCGGGGGCCAGGAGAGAGCCCCCGGGGGCCAGGAGAGAGCCCTCGAGGGCCAGGAGAGACCCCCTGGGGAACCAGCGATTCCCTGGACCAATAACAGATATAATAATGTAAGAATGGTCTGGTCTTCAAGGTTCGAGACCTCTAAAGTGGCGTCACAGTCTGGGTCAAAGAGGAAGCAAGCAAGGAGAGGGAGAGGAAGCAAGCAAGGAGAGGGGGAGGAAGCAAGCTAGGAGAGGGGAGGAAGCAAGCTAGGAGAGGGGGAGGAAGCAAGCTAGGAGAGGGGAGGAAGCAAGCAAGGAGAGGGGAGGAAGCAAGCAAGGAGAGGGGGGAAGCAAGCAAGGAGAGGGGGAAGCAGCAAGGAGAGGGGAGGAAGCAAGCAAGGAGAGGGGGAGGAAGCAAGCAGGAGAGGGGAGGAAGCAAGCTAGGAGAGGGGGAGGAAGCAAGCAGGAGAGGAGGAAGGAAGGGAGGGAGGGAAGCAAGAGAGGGGGAGGAAGCAAGCAAGGAGAGAGGGAAGGAAGGAAGGAGAGGGAGAGGAAGCAAGCAAGGAGAGGGAGAGGAAGCAAGAAGGAGAGGGGGAGGAAGGAAGCAAAGGAGAGGGAGAGGAAGCAAGCAAGGAGAGAGAGAGAGAGGGAAGCAAGCAAGGAGAGGGAGAGGAAGCAAGCTAGGAGAGGGAGAGGAAGCAAGCTAGGAGAGGGAGAGGAAGCAAGCAAGGAGAGGGAGAGGAAGCAAGCAAGGAGAGGAAGCAAGCAAGGAGAGGGAGAGGAAGCAAGCTAGGAGAGGGAGAGGAAGCAAGCTAGGAGAGGGAGAGGAAGCAAGCTAGGAGAGGGAGAGGAAGCAAGCAGAGAGGAGAGGAAGCAAGCTAGGAGAGGGAGAGGAAGCAAGCTAGGAGAGGGAGAGGAAGCAAGCTAGGAGAGGGAGAGGAAGCAAGCTAGGAGAGGGAGAGGAAGCAAGCTAGGAGAGGGAGAGGAAGCAAGCAAGGAGAGGGAGAGGAAGCAAGCAAGGAGAGGGAGAGGAAGCAAGCAAGGAGAGGGAGAGGAAGCAGCAAGGAGAGGAGAGGAAGCAAGCAAGGAGAGAGGAGAGAGGAGCAAGCAAGGAGAGGGAGAGGAAGCAAGCAGAGAGGGAGAGGAAGCAAGCAGGAGAGGAGGGAAGCAAGCTAGGAGAGGGAGAGGAAGCAAGCTAGGAGAGGGAGAGGAAGCAAGCAGAGAGGAGAGGAAGCAAGCAGGAGAGGGAGAGGAAGCAAGCAGGAGAGGGAGAGGAAGCAAGCAGGAGAGGAGAGGAAGCAAGCAGGAGAGGGAGAGAAGCAAGGAGAGGAGAGGAAGCAAGCAAGGAGAGGGAGAGGAAGCAAGAAGGAGAGGGAGAGGAAGCAAGCAAGGAGAGGAGAGGAAGCAAAAGGGAGGAGAGGGAAGAAGCAAGGAGAGGAGAGGAAGCAAGCAGGAGAGGAAGCAAGCAGGAGAGGGAGAGGAAGCAAGCTAGGAGAGGAGAGGAAGCAAGCTAGAGAGGAGAGGAAGCAAGCAGAGAGGAGAGGAAGCAAGCAAGGAGAGGGGAGGAAGCAAGCAGGAGAGGGAGAGGAAGCAAGCAGAGAGGGAGAGGAAGCAAGCTAGGAGAGGGAGAGGAAGCAAGCAGAGAGGGAGAGGAAGCAAGAAGGAGAGGAAGAAGCAAGGAGAGGGAGAGGAAGCAAGCAAGGAGAGGGAGAGGAAGCAAGCAGGAGAGGGAGAGGAAGCAAAGAGGAGGGAAGGAAGCAAGAAGGAGAGGGAGAGGAAGCAGCAAGGAGAGGGAGAGGAAGCAAGCAGGGGAGAGGAGAGGAAGCAAGCAGAAGAGGAGAAGCAAGCTAGAGAGGGAGAGGAAGCAAGCAAGGAGAGGGAGAGGAAGCAAGCTAGAGAGGGAGAGGAAGCAAGCTAGGAGAGGGAGAGGAAGCAAGCAAGGAGAGGGAGAGGAAGCAAAGGAGAGGGAGAGGAAGCAAGCTAGGAGAGGGAGAGGAAGCAAGCAAGGAGAGGGAGAGGAAGCAAGCAAGGAGAGGAAGCAAGCAAGGAGAGGAGAGGAAGCAAGGAGAGGAGAGGAAGCAAAAAGGGAGAGGAAGCAAGCAAGGAGAGGAAGCAAGCAAGGAGAGGAAGCAAGCAAGGAGAGGAAGCAAGCAAGGAGAGGAAGCAAGCAAGGAGAGGGAGAGGAAGCAAGAGAGGAAGAAGCAAGGAGAGGAAGCAAGCAAGGAGAGGAAAAGCAAGGAGAGGAAGCAAGCAAGGAGAGGAAGCAACAAGGAGAGGAAGCAAGCAAGGAGAGGGAGAGGAAGCAAGCAAGGAGAGGGAGAGGAAGCAAGCAAGGAGAGGGAGAGGAAGCAAGCAAGGAGAGGGAGAGGAAGCAAGCAAGGAGAGGGAGAGGAAGCAAGCAAGGAGAGGGAGAGGAAGCAAGCGAGAGGAGAGGAAGCAAGCAAGGGGAGAGGCAAGCAAGGAGAGGGAGAGGAAGCAAGCAAGGAGAGGGAGAGGAAGCAAGCAAGGAGAGGGAGAGGAAGCAAGCAAGGAGAGAAGCAAGCAAGGAGGAGAGAAGCAAGCAAGGAGAGGGAGAGGAAGCAAGCAGAGGAGAGGGGAGAGGAAGCAAGCTAGAGAGGGAGAGGAAGCAAGCAGGAGAGGGAGAGGAAGCAAGCAAGGAGAGGGAGAGGAAGCAAGCAAGGAGAGGGAGAGGAAGCAAGCAAGGAGAGGGAGAGGAAGCAAGCAAGGAGAGGAAGCAAGCAAGCAAAGGGAGAGGAAGCAAGCAAGGAGAGGGAGAGGAAGCAAGCAAGGAGAGAGGAAGGAAGGAAGGAAGCAAGCAAACAAAGGGAGAGGAAGCAAGCAAGGAGTATAAACCTGGGTTGGATAGATATTTTTGTTAGTGGCTTTGGGTTTGAGAAAGACCTGCCTATCATGGGCCAGTAGGCCTGCTACAGTTTCGCCTACACAGTAGGCTTCTTTAGTCAAATATAAATGGAACAGTAGTAATGAAATAAAGATGCAATCAGTCCATCAACCTTGAAGAAAAAGTATTTGAGGTGGTCAGTCCCTCACCTGAGGGACTGACCACCTCAAATACTTTTCTCAAAAGTTGGACTGATTACATCTTTATTTCATTACTACTGTTCCATTTATATTCGACTGAAGAAGCCTACTGTGTAGGCAGAACGTTTCATCAATACACACAAACAAGTGTTGCACATGTGTATTAATCTTAAAGTTGTCAGTATTGTATACCATTATCAACAACACTCAGGTCAATGGTGCACTTAAGAGCGGAAGTCCAGCCTCAGGCCAGACATTATTACCTCTCCAACCTGTGCTCCAGCAGCCACACTTGAGCACTTTCTCACACACTTCCTTGTGCATAAGTGGCAAGCAATTTTCAAGATATAAAACACCTCCCTAGTGGGGTAGATTCAGACACACACACACACCTCCCTAGTGGGGTAGATTCAGACACACACACACACCTCCCTAGTGGGGTAGATTCAGACACACACACACACCTCCCTAGTGGGGTAGATTCAGACACACACACACACCTCCCTAGTGGGGTAGATTCACACACACACACACACCTCCCTAGTGGGGTAGATTCAGACACACACACACACCTCCCTAGTGGGGTAGATTCAGACACACACACACCTCCCTAGTGGGGTAGATTCAGACACACACACCTCCCTAGTGGGGTAGATTCAGACACACACACACCTCCCTAGTGGGGTAGATTCAGACACACACACACCTCCCAAGTGGGGTAGATTCAGACACACACACCTCCCTAGTGGGGTAGATTCAGACACACACACACACACCTCCCTAGTGGGGTAGATTCAGACACACACACACACACCTCCCTAGTGGGGTAGATTCAGACACACACACACACCTCCCTAGTGGGGTAGATTCAGACACACACACACACACACACCTCCCAAGTGGGGTAGATTCAGACACACACACACACACACCTCCCTAGTGGGGTAGATACATACACACACACACACACCTCCCTAGTGGGGTAGATTCAGACACACACACACACACCTGTTTCTGGTATTTGTGAACGACATGACGGAAGGAATAGACTCCGAAGTGTCCCTGTTTGCAGATGATGTGAAGTTGATGAGAAGAATTCAATCGGACGAGGACCAGGCAGAACTACAAAGGGATCTGGACAGCCTGCAAGCCTGGTCCAGCAACTGGCTCCTGGAGTTCAACCCCACCAAGTGCAAAGTCATGAAGATTGGGGAAGGGCAAAGAAGACCGCAGACGGAGTACAGCCTAGGGGGCCAGAGACTGCAAACCTCAATCAAGGAAAAAGATCTTGGGGTGAGTATAACACCAGACACATCTCCTGAGGCGCACATCAACCAAATAACTGCTGCAGCATATGGGCGCCTAGCAAACCTAAGAACAGCATTCCGACATCTTAATAAAGAATCGTTCAGGACCCTGTACACAGTGTACGTTAGGCCCATACTGAAGTACGCAGCACCAGTTTGGAACCCACACCTAGCCAAGCACGTGAAGAAGCTCGAGAAAGTGCAAAGGTTTACAACAAGACTAGTCCCGGAGCTAAGGGGTATGTCCTACGAGGAGAGGTTAAGGGAAATCGACCTGACGACACTGGAGGACAGGAGGGATAGGGGGGACATGATAACAACATATAAGATACTGAGGGGAATTGACAAAGTGGATAGAGACAGAATGTTTAAGAGATGGGACACAGCAACAAGGGGACACAGTTGGAAGTTGAAGACTCAGACGAATCACAGAGATGTTAGGAAGTATTTCTTCAGTCATAGAGTTGTCAGGAAGTGGAATAGCTTAGAAAGCGACGTAGTGGAGGCAGGAAATACATACATAGTTTTAAGACGAGGTTTGATACAACTCATGGAGCAGGGAGAGAGAGGACCTAGTAGCAATCAGTGAAGAGGCGGGGCCAGGAGCTATGACTCGACCCCTGCAACGACAAATAGGTGAGTACAAATAGATGAGTACACACACAACACACACACATAGAACAGGCCTAGTGTCTAATCGACATGTGCCTAGGACAAAATGGTAACTAACACAAAACATACACACACACACACACAACACACACACAACACACACACAACACACACACAACACACACACAACACACACACAACACACACACACACACAACACACACAACACACACACAACACACACACAACACACACACTCAGACACACAACACACACACACAACACACACACTCAGACACACAACACACAAAACACACACACAACACACACACAGGGGGGCTCTGGTGGTCTGGTGGCTAAAGCTCTCGCTTCACACGGCGAGGGCCTGGGTTCGATTCCCAGCCAGGGCAGAAACATTGGGCGTGTTTCTTTACACCTGTTGTCTATGTTCCCCATCAGTAAAATGGGTACCTGGGTGTTAGTCGACTGGTGTGAGTCGCATCCTAGGACACTGACCTAATCTGCCCGAAATGCTCAGCATAACAAGGGACTTTCTATATAGTAGTATGTCACTGATGTCAGCTAGGCCTGTATACCATGTACATGTACTTGTAGTAAATAAAGATATTATTATTATTATTATTATTACACACACACACGTAGTGGACGAGGTATGATAAAGCTCATGGAGCAGGGAGAGAAGGGACCCAGTAGCAGTCAGTGAAGAGACGGGGGCCAGGAGCTGAGTCTCGACCCCTGCAACCACAATTAGGTGAGTACACACTCACAACACACACACAACACACACACAACACACTCACAACACACACACACACAACACACACACACACAACACACACACACATACATACACACAACACACACACACACACACACACACACACACACACACACACACACACAACACACACACACACACACACACAACACACACACACAACACACACACAACACACACACACACACACACAACACACACAACACACACACACACACACACCCACAACACACACACAACACACACACTCAGACACACAACACACAAACACAACACACACACTCAGACACACAACACACACACACACACACAGCACACACCCACACACAACACACACACACACACACACCCACAACACACACAACACACACACAACACACACCCACACACAACACACACACACACACACACCCACAACACACACAACACACACATTCAGACACACAACACACACACACACACACACACAACACACAACACACAACGCATAACACACACACAACACACACACAACACACACACAACACACACACACAACAACACACAAACACAACACACACACACACACACACATACATACACACACAACACACACACACTCACCCACACACAAAACACACACACACACACACACACACACAAATCCTGTGTAACAAACCTCCTAGAGTTCTATGATAAAGTAACAGAGGTAAGGCAAGAGAGAGAAGGGTGGGTTGATTGCATTTTCTTGGACTGCAGGAAGGCCTTCTACACAGTTCCTCACATGAGATTAGTAAAGAAGTTGGAAGAACAAGCATGTATAACAGGAAGGGCACTGGAATGGATCAGGGAATACCTCACAGGGAGGCAACAACGGGTCATGGTGCGTGATGAGGTATCACAGTGGGCGCCTGTGACGAGCGGTGTACCGCAGGGGTCAGTCCTAGGACCAGTGTTATTCTTGGTATATGTAAATGACATGACAGATGGGATAGACTCAGAAGTGTCTCTGTTTGCAGATGATGTGAAATTAATGAGGAGAATCACATAGGAAGAGGACCAAGCAGGACTTCAAAGAGACCTGGACAAGCTTGACATCTGGTCTAGCAACTGGCTTCTCGAATTCAATCCCACCAAATGCAAAGTCATGAAGATCGGAGAAGGGCAAAGAAGACCGCTGACAGAGTACAGGCTAGGCGGACAAAGACTACAAACCTCGGCAAAGGAGAAAGACCTTGGGGTGAGTATAACGCCAAGTACGTCTCCGGAGGCACACATCAACCAGATAACTGCGGCAGCATATGGGCGACTGGCAAACCTAAGATTAGCGTTCCGTTACCTTAACAAGGAATCGTTCAAGACACTGTACACCGTGTACGTCAGGCCCATACTAGAATATGCAGCACCAGTCTGGAACCCACACCTGGTCAAGCACGTCTAGAAACTAGAGAAAGTGCAAAGGTTTGCGACAAGGTTAGTTCCACAACTCTGGGGTCTGTCCTATGAAGAAAGGTTGAGGGAAATAGGACTAACAACACTGGAGGAAAGAAGGGTCAGAGGAGACATGATAACGACATACAAAATACTGCAGGGAATCGACAAGGTAGACAGGGACAGGATGTTCCAGAGAGGGAACACAGAAACAAGGGGACACAACTGGAAGCTGAAGACTCAGATGAGTCAGAGGGATGTTAGGAAGCATTTCTTCAGCCACAGAGTAGTCAGGAAGTGGAATAGTCTAGAGAAAGATATAGTGGAGGCAGGAACCATACATAGTTTTAAGACGAGGTACGATAAAGCTCATGGAGCAGGGAGTGCAGAGACCCAGTAGCGGACAGCGAAGAGGCGGGGCCAGGAGCTGAGTCTCGACCCCATGCAACCACAATTAGGTGAGTACACATACTCAGACATGCTCAGCATATCTGAGTGGTCACATCAGAATACGTAAACAGTAGTTAATGATCCAGCTAACAGCCAATCACCAGCAGCACGTACCAGCCAACAGCCAATCAGAATCTCTAATGCATCTCTCTCTCTCTCTCTCTCTCTCTCTCTCTCTCTCTCTCTCTCTCTCTCTCTCTCTCTCTCTCTCTCTCTCTCTCTCTCTCTCTCTCTCTCTCTCTCTCTCTCTCTCTCTCTCTCTCTCTCTCTCTCTCTCTCTCTCTCTCTCTCTCTCTCTCTCTCTCTCTCTCTCTCTCACACACACACACACACGTACACAATTTATTATTATTATTATTATTATTATTTGCAGGTGAGATGACATCTATCAGCTGTTCTTCCGTCCAGCTCTCAGCTGCTGACAGCTGGACTGTCAGCACACGGTCAGTAAACGTCAGCAGTCAGTTCTTATTCCAACCACAAATACCACCACCCCCAACCACTATTACAACCACAACTACCACCACCCCAACCACCAAGTATATATATATATATATATATATATATATATATATATATATATATATATATATATATATACATAAGTTTGATTGGTCATCGTTATTTGGGTGTCCTTCATAGTGAACGTGCACTGTGTGCACTGATGTTCGTTATACCAGACTGTTTTATATTGCATCTGTTTTGTGGTTGAGTTGTCTGTTGTCTGTGTTAATAGCACCTTATCTTAGGCTGTTGTGTCTGTTCTGTCTCCTGGGGACCTCATCCTAGGCTGTTGTGTCTGTTCTGTCTCCTGGGGACCTCATCCTAGGCTGTTGTGTCTGTTCTGTCTCCTGGGGACGTCATCCTAGGCTGTTGTGTCTGTTCTGTCTCCTGGGGACCTCATCCTAGGCTGTTGTGTCTGTTCTGTCTCCTGGGGACCTCATCCTAGGCTGTTGTGTCTGTTCTGTCTCCTGGGGACCTCATCCTAGGCTCTTGTGTCTGTTCTGTCTCCTGGAGACCTCATCCTAGGCTGTTGTGTCTGTTCTGTCTCCTGGGGACCTCATCCTAGGCTCTTGTGACTGCTCTGTCTCCTGGAGACCTAATCCTAGGCTCTTGTGTCTATTTTGTCTCCTGGAGACCTCATCCTAGGCTCTTGAGTCTCTTCTGTCTCCTGGAGACCTCATCCTAGGCTCTTGTGTCTGTTCTGTCTCCTGGAGACCTCATCCTAGGCTCTTGTGTCTGTTCTGTCTCCTGGAGACCTCATCCTAGGCTGTTGTGTCTGTTCTGTCTTTTGGAGACCTCATCCTAGGCTCTTGTGTCTGTTCTGTCTCCTGGGGACGTCATCCTAGGTTGTTGTTGTTCTGTCTCCTGGGGACCTCATCCTAGGCTCTTGTGTCTGTTCTGTCTCCTGGGGACCTCATCCTAGGCTCTTGAGTCTCTTCTGTCTCCTGGAGACCTCATACTAGGCTCTTGTGTCTGTTCTGTCTCCTGGGGATCTCATCCTAGGCTCTTGAGTCTGTTCTGTCTCCTGGGGATCTCATCCTAGGCTCTTTAGTCTCTTCTGTCTCCTGGGGATCTCATCCTAGGCTCTTGTGTCTGTTCTGTCTCCTGGGGATCTCATCCTAGGCTCTTGAGTCTCTTCTGTCTCCTGGGGATCTCATCCTAGGCTCTTGAGTCTGTTCTGTCTCCTGGGAACCTCATCCTAGGCTCTTGAGTCTCTTCTGTCTCCTGGGGATCTCATCCTAGGCTCTTGAGTCTCTTCTGTCTCCTGGGGACCTCATCCTAGGCTCTTGAGTCTCTTCTGTCTCCTGGGGATCTCATCCTAGGCTCTTGAGTCTCTTCTGTCTCCTGGGGATCTCATCCTAGGCTGTTCTGTAGGACTCGTTTGCGTCCTTATCTGAACCAATGCTCTTTTTAGGAGGGTTGAAGGTCCATTCTAGTGAGTGGTAGTTTAAGCGAACCGGTAGACTAGTTGATCGCCTTGGTTACAAGTTTACTTCTATCTGAAAGTTGTTTATGGGGGATGTCATGTAGCTGATTTAAGGTTTCAGGTTTAAATAAGCTTACAACTTTCTTGAAAATGGCATAAATTAGCGACAATGTGTAAATTAAGAACGATATCGTTTCAGACTGTGGAGCTGCACTCTTCTCCAGGCCGAGGGACTGATTACCTCAGATACTTTTTCTCTAAGGTTCTTGATCTGATTACATCATTTTTATTTAATTTCTACTCCTGCCTCTGTATTTGACTGAAGAAGTCTATTGTATAGGCGGAACTTTCCATCAAGTGCCTTCCTCTTGTGTCCAGGTGCCTTGCTCTGTATTGCGACCCCAGAATGGGCCACAATGTACATATATAAATTTGATGTATATTTTCCTTTTCTTATAATTTTATATTGCTGATATTTTCGATAATAGCTAAATCGTTAATATCTTGCTTTATATTATTATTTGACTTAGCTATTTTAGTAGGTAGGATGTAACATTACATATTGTGCTCAAGAGTGTTGTAGCTGCCCGGGAGTTGGCAAACTACCGCTTACGACACTTCACTTGTTATACTGCCGGCTTCTGGTTGCTGGTAGTCAGTCGGTGGCGTGTCCACACCGGAGTTTGAGACTGCTTCTCCTTCCTCCTCCTCTCTATGCTTCTGACCATCGTTGAGTCAACACCTCGCTCCTGTCTCTGCTTGTTTTCTCGTCCTTTAGACTTTGTTTGGTAGAGTATGAGTTCGGTGGTGAGACGACACATACTTCTCAGGACTCTGTGTAACTGTTCACAGAGGATAGCTTAGACTTAAATGATTTTCGACGTTTTACTGCGTTGTGTGTCACATTGACACTGAGATAACTCAGGTCTCTTGCTACAGCTCCTGACCTAATTCGATAAGGCATCTGTGCACCGTCACAGTTTGGGATTGTTTATGCTGAACCTATCTTCAGTAGAAAGGGAGTTTTGTGACTGTTTTGGAGGATCTATTGATGGTCCCCAGTTAGGGTCGATTTTCTATCTCCTGGTTCCTGAAGCTGTGTTGCTGTTGCCTGTTATATTGCTGTTCTGCGAATTGGTCATTTTACTGTTCAGTCAAACTGTTCTGATTGTCAGTTTGTTAGAGAAGCTAGCTTATGAGAAGACGTTCAGTCGGTCACTGGTTGAGTCGAGTCTTAGTCACCTGGAGCTCACTCATACACACATCTACTCTTATTTGTATATATCTGCATATTTGTAAATTGCTGACTTTGTACCAGATGGTACATAAGAACCAGTTAAATGTGCCTTCAGCACAATGATATTGTTAATGAGAGAAGTGTAGGAGCTAACCTCCTAATTAATATCTTTAACATATTTATATTTGCTTTACTTTGCTACCCTAGATTTTCTCACTTTGATAATAAACATTTTAAATATATTTCTTTAGTTAGTATCCTCTCAGTTGGGATCCAATGGTGATATTGATAATATGTCGGATAACTGGACCAGGATACTGACTTTGTTGCAAAAGCCCAGTAACAGGCTGGATGCTAGAAGGGCTATCCTTTCTAGTGTTCACTGGAGATGTCTATTACTAATAGATATCGTGTCATTTTGTACCACTCTGGTGTCTAGGTGCCTTGCTCTGGTGTTTAGGTGCCTTGCTCTGGTGTCCAGGTGCCTTGCTGTGGTCCGGGTGCCTTGCTGTGGTCCAGGTGCCTTGCTCTGGTGTCCAGGTGCCTTGCTCTGGTGTCCAGGTGCCTTGCTCTGGTATCCAGGGGCCTTGCTCTGGTGTCCAGGTGCCTTGCTCTGGTGTCCGGGTGCCTTGCTCTGGTGTCCGGGTGCCTTGCTCTGGTGTCCGGGTGCCTTGCTCTGGTGTCCGGGTGCCTTGCTCTGGTGTCCGGGTGCCTTGCTCTGGTGTCCGGGTGCCTTGCTCTGGTGTCCGGGTGCCTTGCTCTGGTGTCCGGGTGCCTTGCTCTGGTGTCCGGGTGCCTTGCTCTGGTGTCCGGTGCCTTGCTCTGGTGTCCGGTGCCTTGCTCTGGTGTCCGGTGCCTTGCTCTGGTGTCCAGGTGCCTTGCTCTGGTGTCCCGGTGCCTTGCTCTGGTGTCCTGGTGCCTTGCTCTGGTGTCCTGGTGCCTTGCTCTGGTGTCCAGGTGCCTTGCTCTGGTGTCCAGGTGCCTTGCTCTGGTGTCCAGGTGCCTCGCTCTGGTGTCCAGGTGCCTCGCTCTGGTGTCCAGGTGCCTCGCTCTGGTGTCTCAGGTGCCTCGCCGGGTGCCTCGCTCTGGTGTCCGGGTGCCTCGCTCTGGTGTCCGGGTGCCTCGCTCTGGTGTCCGGGTGCCTCGCTCTGGTGTCCGGGTGCCTCGCTCTGGTGTCCGGGTGCCTCGCTCTGGTGTCCGGGTGCCTCGCTCTGGTGTCCCGGTGCCTCGCTCTGGTGTCCGGTGCCTCGCTCTGGTGTCCCGGTGCCTCGCTCTGGTGTCCGGTGCCTCGCTCTGGTGTCCGGTGCCTCGCTCTGGTGTCCGGTGCCTCGCTCTGGTGTCCAGGTGCCTCGCTCTGGTGTCAGGTGCCTCGCTCTGGTGTCCAGGTGCCTCGCTCTGGTGTCCAGGGTGCCTCGCTCTGGTGTCCGGGTGCCTCGCTCTGGTGTCCAGGTGCCTCGCTCTGGTGTCCAGGTGCCTCGCTCTGGTGTCCAGGTGCCTCGCTCTGGTGTCCAGGTGCCTCGCTCTGGTGTCCAGGTGCCTCGCTCTGGTGTCCAGGTGCCTCGCTCTGGTGTCCAGGTGCCTCGCTCTGGTGTCCAGGTGCCTCGCTCTGGTGTCCCGGTGCCTCGCTCTGGTGTCCAGGTGCCTCGCTCTGGTGTCCAGGTGCCTCGCTCTGGTGTCCAGGTGCCTCGCTCTGGTGTCCAGGTGCCTCGCTCTGGTGTCCAGGTGCCTCGCTCTGGTGTCCAGGTGCCTCGCTCTGGTGTCCAGGTGCCTCGCTCTGGTGTCCAGGTGCCTCGCTCTGGTGTCCAGGTGCCTCGCTCTGGTGTCCAGGTGCCTCGCTCTGGTGTCCAGGTGCCTCGCTCTGGTGTCCAGGTGCCTCGCTCTGGTGTCCAGGTGCCTCGCTCTGGTGTCCAGGTGCCTCGCTCTGGTGTCCAGGTGCCTCGCTCTGGTGTCCAGGTGCCTCGCTCTGGTGTCCAGGTGCCTCGCTCTGGTGTCCAGGTGCCTCGCTCTGGTGTCCAGGTGCCTCGCTCTGGTGTCCAGGTGCCTCGCTCTGGTGTGCCATGCTCTGGTGGGCCTCGCTCTGGTGTCCGGGTGCCTCGCTCTGGTGTCCGGGTGCCTCGCTCTGGTGTCCGGGTGCCTCGCTCTGGTGTCCGGGTGCCTCGCTCTGGTGTCCAGGTGCCTCGCTCTGGTGTCCAGGTGCCTCGCTCTGGTGTCCAGGTGCCTCGCTCTGGTGTCCAGGTGCCTCGCTCTGGTGTCCAGGTGCCTCGCTCTGGTGTCCAGGTGCCTCGCTCTGGTGTCCAGGTGCTGCCTGTGTCAGTCTCTCTGGTGTCCAGGTGCCTCGCTCTGGTGTCCAGGTGCCTCGCTCTGGTGTCCAGGTGCCTCGCTCTGGTGTCCAGGTGCCTCGCTCTGGTGTCCAGGTGCCTCGCTCTGGTGTCCAGGTGCCTCGCTCTGGTGTCCAGGTGCCTCGCTCTGGTGTCCAGGTGCCTCGCTCTGGTGTCCAGGTGCCTCGCTCTGGTGTCCAGGTGCCTCGCTCTGGTGTCCAGGTGCCTCGCTCTGGTGTCCAGGTGCCTCCCTCTGGTGTCCAGGTGCCTCCCTCTGGTGTCCAGGTGCCTCCTCTGGTGTCCAGGTGCCTCCCTCTGGTGTCCAGGTGCCTCCTCTGGTGTCCAGGTGCCTTCCTCTGGTGTCCAGGTGCCTTCCTCATTGTCTTTGCTTTATACACCCTTTTCAATGTTCCTCTTCTGATTCTGAGTTACTACTCCCATTTTACCTTCCTTCTTCCCTTCCCCTCTCTTCATTTGTTTTGTGTACCTCCTTTGTGAAGCGTCCAAGACTCGAGTCTAGTTTACCTTTCCAAGATTTCATTGCTATGTGTTCTCTCATGACTGTTTTCCTTGGCACTAATATGCTTAGCAGTGTACAGTGGTACCCCTACATAAGGGGTTCTTAACCGGGGTATCCATACCCATTAGAGGGTATGAGACTCAAATAAAAGAGTTGTTAGATTGGAATAACGTACCAGATGTCCTGTTCTCAGCTATCCATATGTGAAGTCAGACGAAGTGCCTCTCTATTTGCTTCCTCTTGTTGTCACTGCATCTCAGAATGCCCATTGCCTCTCTACGTACTCCCCCTTGTTGTCACTGCCTCTCAGATTGCATTACGACCCCAGAGCTTCGATTCCTTACATCCTGCCATCCTTCGTGTTCAGAAGTGGCTATGTCGCCTCTTAGGCAAACATAAAGGCATCATGCATCGCTGGGTCCTTGGTCATTCTGGAATCCAGGGATACTGAACTTCCAGACTCTTCAAGTTCCACAGCCTAGGACCTGACCCTCTCCTGGAGCTGACCCGGAGTTGTTCCAGGGGGAAGGGCCACTGGTCCCGCAGCCAGGTCAGGTACTGGACAAACAAGGCAAACACACAGCTCACACACAAACAAGTATTGGACAAACAAGACTCACACACAGCTCACACACAAACACACCTCCTTTCCCTCCAGATCCTACTGACAGCCAACCATCTATTTCCACAACTGTACCGTCTATCAGAAAGCCCGTACGGGTCATCCGCTGTCCAATGTGCAGCATCCAGGTTCTCCAAACGTCCCCAAACTTTCAGAAAGCGATACTGTCAGCTGTCGGCTAATAGTGAGGAGGAAGAGGAGATAAAGAGGAAGTGAAGGTCACAGTAAAGGATTGAGATGTAAACAAAAGGCCTTGATAAACATTTCAGAGAGGTAAGATAATAAAGATGTTAAAGGGGGAGAGACAGGGGTTCAATAAAGAGTTTAAGCCAGGACAACACTGTAATAAAGACGCCAGACAAAAACAAAACGAACTGGGATATTAAAAAGGGAAAGTGTGTGTGTGTGTGTGTGTGTGTGTGTGTGCCCCACCACAACCCAATATGGGAGATGGTCAGGTAATGACTCTTTCTGGCAGACAGGTAATAAAAGCCTGCCACATGGGTCACCACATGGGCCTACCACATGGGCCTACCATTTGGGCTATCACATGGGCCTACCACATGGGCTACCACATGGACTACCACATGGGCTACCACATGGACTACCACATGGACTACCACATGGACTACCACATGGACTACCACATGGACTAACACATGGACTACCACATGGACTACCACATGAACTACCACATGGGCTACCACATGGACTACCACATGGGCTACCACATGGGATACCACATGGACTACCACATGGACTACCACATGGACTACCACATGGGCTACCACATGGGCTACCACATGGGATACCACATGGACTACCACATGGACTACCACATGGACTACCACATGGACTACCACATGGACTAACACATGGACTACCACATGGACTACCACATGGACTACCACATGGACTACCACATGGACTACCACATGGACTACCACATGGGCTACCACATGGGATACCACATGGACTACCACATGGACTACCACATGGACTACCACATGGCCTACCACATGGACTAACACATGGACTACCACATGGACTACCACATGAACTAAAACATGGGCTACCACATGGACTACCACATGGGCTACCACATGGGATACCACATGGACTACCACATGGACTACCACATGGACTACCACATGGGCTACCACATGGACTACCACATGGACTACCACATGGACTACCACATGGACTACCACATGGACTAACACATGGACTACCACATGGACTACCACATGGACTACCACATGGACTACCACATGGACTACCACATGGACTACCACATGGGCTACCACATGGACTACCACATGGGCTACCACATGGACTACCACATGGGCTACCACATGGACTACCACATGGACTACCACATGGACTACCACATGGGCTACCACATGGACTACCACATGGGCTACCACATGGACTACCACATGGACTACCACATGGACTACCACATGGGCTACCACATGGATTACCACATGGACTAACACATGGACTACCACATGGACTACCACATGGACTACCACATGGACTACCACATGGACTAACACATGGACTACCACATGGACTACCACATGGACTACCACATGGACTACCACATGGACTACCACATGGGCTACCACATGGACTACCACATGGACTACCACATGGACTACCACATGGGCTTCCACATGGGATACCACATGGACTACCACATGGGCTACCACATGTGCTACCACATGGGATACCACATGGACTACCACATAGACTACCACATGGGCTACCACATGGACTACCATATGGACTACAACATGGACTACCACATGGACTAATACATGGGCTACCACATGGACTACCACATGGATTACCACATGGGCTACCACATGGGCTACCACATGGGCTACCACATGGACTACCACATGGACTACCACATGGGCTACCACATGGGATACCACATGGACTACCACATGGGCTACCACATGGACTACCACATGGGCTACCACATGGGATACCACATGGACTACCACATGGACTACCACATGGACTACCACATGGACTACCATATGGACTACAACATGGACTACCACATGAACTACCACATGGGCTACCACATGGACTACCACATGGACTACCACATGGACTACCACATGGGCTACCACATGGGCTACCACATGGACTACCACATGGACTACCACATGGACTACCACATGGACTAACACATGGACTACCACATGGACTACCACATTGACTACCACATGGACTACCACATGGACTACCACATGGACTACCACATGGACTACCACAGGGGCTACCACATGGACTACCACATGGGCTACCACATGGACTACCACATGGACTACCACATGGACTTCCACATGGACTACCACATGGACTACCACATGGACTACCACATGGACTAACACATGGACTACCACATGGACTACCACATGGACTACCACATGGACTACCACATGGACTACCACATGGGTTACCACATGGACTACCACATGGGCTACCACATGGACTACCACATGGGCTACCACATGGACTACCACATGGACTACCACATGGACTACCACATGGGCTACCACATGGACTACCACATGGACTACCACATGGACTACCACATGGGCTACCACATGGGCTACCACATGGACTACCACATGGACTAACACATGGACTACCACATGGACTACCACATGGACTACCACATGGACTAACACATGGACTACCACATGGACTACCACATGGACTACCACATGGACTACCACATGGACTACGCACATGGACTACCACATGGACTACCACATGGACTACCACATGGACTACCACATAGACTACCACATGGACTACCACATGGACTACCACATGGGCTACCACATGGACTACCACATGGGCTACCACATGTGCTACCACATGGGCTACCACATGGGATACCACATGGGATACCACATGGACTACCACATGGACTACCACATGGGCTACCACATGGACTACCATATGGACTACAACATGGACTACCACATGGACTACCACATAGGCTACCACATGGACTACCACATGGACTACCACATGGACTACCACATGGGCTACCACATGGCTACCACATGGACTACCACATGGACTACCACATGGGCTACCACATGGGCTACCACATGGACTACCACATGGGCTACCACATGGACTACCACATGGGCTACCACATGGGATACCACATGGACTACCACATGGACTACCACATGGACTACCACATGGACTACCACATGGACTACCACATGGACTACCACATGGACTACCAATGGACTACACATGGACTACCACATGGACTACCACATGGGCTACCATGGACTACCACATGGACTACCACATGGACTACCACATGGGCTACCACATGGACTACCACATGGACTACCACATGGGCTACCACATGGGATACCACATGGACTACCACATGGGCTACCACATGGACTACCACATGGGATACCACATGGGATACCACATGGACTACCACATGGGCTACCACATGGGATACCACATGGACTACCACATGGACTACCACATGGACTACCACATGGGCTACCACATGGACTACCACATGGGATACCACATGGAATACCACATGGACTACCACATGGGCGTATTTTGGTGTAGGAAAAGGCTGGGCTGGCGATAGACTACTTCCCATCTATCAGGCTGCTCCTGGAGCCTGTTTGTCTATCGCAGCTAAAGGAGGCGATAGATAAACGTGCAGAAACGAGCTGGGTGATGTTTCTTCCAGTGTAGAGTTCTAGCGTGGCCTGATAAGGCTCTACACTGGGCGAAATGTTGGCACTAAGTAAGTTTATTCAGGTATACACAAATACAGTTACATAGATTATCATACATAGCAGCATATGTGTAGAGAACCATCCAGGATAACCCAATAAAGTCAGACAGTGACTTATTTCCATTGGACAAGCTCAGTCTGTTACCCGTTGTCTGTTGGTGGTGTGTAGGACTCTGTTTACCGTTGGTGGTGTGTGGGGCTTTCTGTTAACCGTTGGTGGTGTGTCAGACCCGCCTGTTCACTGTTGGTGGTGTGTAAGGCCGTCTGTTTACCGTTGGTGGGGCGTCAGACCCGCCTGTTTGCCGCCGTTGCCATAGATGGCAACGGCGAACAAACGGGTGAGACACAACAGTGGCGCCTGTTTGTCGTGGCCTCTCCGTTCTAACGTCTCTCTCTCTCTCAGAGCAAGCAGGTACCCCAGCGCACCTAATTTACGACCACCTGCTGGCCTGCGCACCTAACCACATGCGCCCAATCTACCCACTAGTCACCTAACCCCTGAACCTACGCCATTAAACCCCCAAACACCTACTTTCCAGCAGGTTAAACACCCTTGGTAGGTGCAATTGCACCACCCACCTGCAGAAATTAGGTTCAAGAGCGCCTAATTGCTGCCCATATGGGGTACACAGGTGTCCAAAGGTGTCAGGTGTCAGGGCACGCGTGGGTACGGTACCTGGGTATTAGTTTATGTCTTACGAAGGTCTTAATGGCTCAATTACGAGCTTCAGAAGACAACTTCATTTGCTGCCTAAGGTCCCCCAGGCTGGTGTTTACCTCGCAGTGGAAGAATGTCAGCCTGTTAGAAGAGGCTTAGAAGTGGTTCTGGAAGCAGGATAGTGGTTCAGAAGTGTTGCTAGAGGAGACCAGAGCAGTGTTTAGAAGTGGCCTAGTGTTTCAGAAGTGTTACTATATACTAGAACAGTGTTTAGAAGTGGTATAGTGATTCAGAAGTATTGTTAGAGGAGACTACAACAGTGTTTAGAAGTGGCCTAGTGAATCAGAAGTGTTGCTAGAGACTAGAACAGTGTTTAGAAGCGGCCTAGTGTTTCAGAAGTGCTGCTAGAGCAGTGTTGTGAGTGAGATAAGCAGTTATTGAGACGTCAAGTGAGGCAGGGGAAGGGAGGTGTGCATAAATGAATGCCAGTGTACAGTAATTGTAGTGAAAGTTGGGGGTAGAGTAACCAACCTCACTCTTGTAAAGGTTTTGTACCTGTGTACCAGCCTCCACCTCTGTACATCCCACCTTTGTATGACCTTATGTTGCATATTCTCCCTCTGTATGCCTTCTAGGTTGCATATTCTCTCTCTGTATGATGCTACCTTGTATATCCTCCCTCTGTAATGTCAGTCTGAGCTGGTAGACTTCAGTAGTGTCAGTCTGAGCTGCTAGACTTCAGTAGTGTCAGCCTGAGCTGGTAGACTTCTGTAGTGTCAGCCTGAGCTGGTAGACTTCAGTAGTGTCAGTCTGACCTGGTAGACTTCAGTAGTGTCAGTCTGAGCTGATAGACTTCAGTAGTGTCAGTCTGAGCTGCTAGACTTCAGTAGTGTCAGCCTGAGCTGCTAGACTTCAGTAGTGTCAGCCTGAGCTGCTAGACTTCAGTAGTGTCAGTCTGAGCTCGTAGACTTCAGTAGTGTCAGTCTGAGCTGCTAGACTTCAGTAGTGTCAGCCTGAGCTGGTAGACATCAGTAGTGTCAGTCTGAGCTCGTAGACTTCAGTAGTGTCAGTCTGAGCTGGTAGACTTCAGTAGTGTCAGTCTGAGCTGCTAGACTTCAGGAGTGTCAGTCTGAGCTGCTAGACTTCAGTAGTGTCAGTCTGAGCTCGTAGACTTCAGTAGTGTCAGTCTGAGCTGCTAGACTTCAGTAGTGTCAGTCTGAGCTGCTAGACTTCAATAGTGTTAGTCTGAGCTGCTAGACTTCAGTAGTGTCAGTCTGAGCTGGTAGACTTCAGTAGTGTCAGTCTGAGCTGCTAGACTTCAGTAGTGTCAGCCTGAGCTGGTAGACTTCAGTAGTGTCAGCCTGAGCTGGTAGACTTCAGTAGTGTCAGTCTGAGCTGGTAGACTTCAGTAGTGTCAGCCTGAGCTGGTAGACTTCAGTAGTGTCAGCCTGAGCTGGTAGACTTCAGTAGTGTCAGTCTGAGCTGGTAGACTTCAGTAGTGTCAGCCTGAGCTGGTAGACTTCAGTAGTGTCAGCCTGAGCTGGAGACTTCAGTAGTGTCAGTCTGAGCTGGTAGACTTCAGTAGTGTCAGTCTGAGCTGGTAGACTTCAGTAGTGTCAGCCTGAGCTGGTAGACTTCAGTAGTGTCAGCTGAGCTGGTAGACTTCAGTAGTGTCAGCCTGAGCTGGTAGACTTCGTAGTGTCAGCCTGAGCTGGTAGACTTCAGGAGTGTCAGTCTGAGCTGCTAGACTTCAGTAGTGTCAGCCTGAGCTGGTAGACTTCAGTAGTGTCAGCCTGAGCTGGTAGACTTCAGTAGTGTCAGTCTGAGCTGGTAGACTTCAGTAGTGTCAGCCTGAGCTGGTAGACTTCAGTAGTGTCAGTCTGAGCTCGTAGAATTCAGTAGTGTCAGTCTGAGCTCGTAGAATTCAGTAGTGTCAGTCTGAGTGCTAGACTTCAGTAGTGTCAGCCTGAGCTGGTAGACTTCAGTAGTGTCAGTCTGAGCTCGTAGACTTCAGTAGTGTCAGTCTGAGCTGGTAGACTTCAGTAGTGTCAGCCTGAGGTGGTAGACTTCAGTAGTGTTAGTCTGAGCTGGTAGACTTCAGTAGTGTCAGCCTGAGCTGGTAGACTTCAGTAGTGTCAGTCTGAGCTGGTAGACTTCAGTAGTGTCAGCCTGAGCTGGTAGACTTCAGTAGTGTCAGTCTGAGCTGGTAGACTTCAGTAGTGTCAGCCTGAGCTGGTAGACTTCAGTAGTGTCAGCCTGAGCTGGTAGACTTCAGTAGTGTCAGCCTGAGCTGGTAGACTTCAGTAGGTCAGCTAGCTGGTAGACTTCAGTAGTGTCAGCCTGAGCTGGTAGACTTCAGTAGTGTCAGCCTGAGCTGGTAGACTTCAGTAGTGTCAGCCTGAGCTGGTAGACTTCAGTAGTGTCAGCTGAGCTGGTAGACTTCAGTAGTGTCAGCCTGAGCTGGTAGACTTCAGTAGTGTCAGCCTGAGCTGGTAGACTTCAGTAGTGTCAGTCCTGAGCTGGTAGACTTCGTAGTGTCAGTCTGAGCTGTAGACTTCAGTAGTGTCAGCCTGAGCTGGTAGACTTCAGGAGTGTCAGCCTGAGCTGCTAGACTTCAGTAGTGTCAGTCTGAGCTGGTAGACTTCAGTAGTGTCAGCCTGAGCTGAGACTTCAGTAGTGTCAGCCTGAGCTGGTAGACTTCAGTAGTGTCAGCCTGAGCTGTAGACTTCAGTAGTGTCAGCCTGACCTGGAGACTTCAGTAGTGTCAGCCTGACCTGGTAGACTTCAGTAGTGTCAGCCTGAGCTGGTAGACTTCAGTAGTGTCAGCCTGAGCTGGTAGACTTCAGTAGTGTCAGTCCTGAGCTGTAGACTTCAGTAGTGTCAGCCTGAGCTGGTAGACTTCAGTAGTGTCAGCCTGAGCTGGTAGACTTCAGTAGTGTCAGCCTGAGCTGGGTAGTAGTGTCAGCTGCTGGAGACTCAGTAGTGTCAGCCTGAGCTGGTAGACTTCAGTAGTGTCAGCCTGAGCTGGTAGACTTCAGTAGTGTCAGCCTGAGCTGGTAGACTTCAGTAGTGTCAGCCTGAGCTGGTAGACTTCAGTAGTGTCAGCCTGAGCTGGAGACTTCAGTAGTGTCAGCCTGAGCTGGTAGACTTCAGTAGTGTCAGCCTGAGCTGGTAGACTTCAGTAGTGTCAGCCTGAGCTGGTAGACTTCAGTAGTGTCAGCCTGAGCTGGTAGACTTCAGTAGTGTCAGCCTGAGCTGGTAGACTTCAGTAGTGTCAGCCTGAGCTGGTAGACTTCAGTAGTGTCAGCTGACTGGTAGACTTCAGTAGTGTCAGCCTGAGCTGGTAGACTTCAGTAGTGTCAGTCAGCTGGTAGACTTCAGTAGTGTCAGCCTGAGCTGGTAGACTTCAGTAGTGTCAGCCTGAGCTGGTAGACTTCAGTAGTGTCAGCCTGAGCTGGTAGACTTCAGTAGTGTCAGCTGAGCTGGCAGAGGCTTGGAGCTTTGTGTCAGCTCTGAGCTTATGGTAGCCTATCAGTTTTGTGTCAGCCTCACCTGGTAGACTTCAGTAGTGTCAGCCTGAGCTGGTAGACTTCAGTAGTGTCAGCCTGAGCTGGTAGACTTCAGTAGTGTCAGCCTGAGCTGGTAGACTTCAGTAGTGTCAGCCTGAGCTGGTAGACTTCAGTAGTGTCAGCCTGAGCTGGGAGACTTCAGTAGTGTCAGCCTGAGCTGGAGACTTCAGTAGTGTCAGCCTGACCTGGTAGACTTCAGTAGTGTCAGCCTGACCTGGTAGACTTCAGTAGTGTCAGCATGACCTGGTAGACTTCAGTAGTGTCAGCCGGACCTGGGAGACTTCAGTAGTGTCAGCCTGACCTGGTAGACTTCAGTAGTGTCAGCCTGAATTGGTAGACATCAGTAGTGTCAGCCTGACCTGGTAGACTTCAGTAGTGTCAGCCTGACCTGGTAGACTTCAGTAGTGTCAGTCTGACCTGGTAGACTTCAGTAGTGTCAGATTGAGCTGGTAGACTTCAGTAGTGTCAGCCTGAGCTGCTAGACTTCAGTAGTGTCAGCCTGACCTGGTAGACTTCAGTAGTGTCAGCTTGAGCTGGTAGACTTCAGTAGTGTCAGCCTGACCTGGTAGACTTCAGTAGTGTCAGCCTGAATTGGTAGACATCAGTAGTGTCAGCCTGACCTGGTAGACTTCAGTAGTGTCAGCTTGAGCTGTTAGACTTCAGTAGTGTCAGTCTGACCTCGTAGACTTCAGTAGTGTCAGCCTGACCTGGTAGACTTCAGTAATCCTCTATACATACTGCTACTTGGGTTACGATGTATATAGCAGGTGTCATATACACAGGAATGTATATAGGAGCGGCAATGACAGGTATATATATTCGTATATATATACGCACAAATCTATTTATTAGAGGGCGTGACGGAATAATGTGGCTTACGCTCTTTTGTCTGCCCACCCGCCATGACGGCTCGTCCGAATCCTCTCGCTTTTTAATAATATTTTTCGTTACATTCCCCGTTATATACGATGTGCCATTTATGACACGATGTAACGTGTATCGTATCGAAACGGGGAAAATGTGAAGTTTATATAGTTTCGTGGAGTGTTTCGGAGGGTATACGAGGAGAATTTTGTTGTTGTTGTTGTTGGCGAAGTCGCTGCCGGGGAAGAATCGGAGGCAGCGGTGCCGGGTGGATCCATCCTTGAGTCAACATGGGGAAGGTTGGTCCAGCCTTCAGGTCAAGAAGCCCCATTCAAAACCCAGTTTTATCGTCTTTATTCGCCGAATTTATCTTCCCTCGCGTAAAACCCGAGAGGCACAATGATTTTACCTCCTATTTGTGACAGCAGATGGTGGAGAAACGGCCATAGAAGGGCGATATTAATGGTTAAAGTAAGCACTGACTCCCTGCCTTCATACTGGAAGGGAATTACAGATCTTAGCTTTTATATTTTCCTTATTTTTTTTTTTTTTAGCTTTAAGAGGCTATTGTTCCCAGTTTCGTGTTCTTCTCTTATATATCTGGTTCTTTTTTCTTCAACTGAGGAGAAGTTAATGGATTTTTTTTAAGTGATTTTAGTGGGTTTTTTTTGAGAGATGTGAAATTTGACTGATCGCCAGAAAGTTGGATATTGAGGGCTTTTTGACCCCTTGTGGGCTTAGGAGCCTCCAAACCTCCAGCAGGTAGTTCCTCCAGAACCTCCAGCAGGTAGTTCCTCCAGAACCTCCAGCAGGTAGTCCTCAGAACCTCAGCGGTAGTTCCTCCAGAACCTCCAGCAGGTAGTTCCTCCAGAACCTCCAGCAGGTAGTTCCTCCAGAACCTCCAGCAGGTAGTTCCTCCAGAACCTCCAGCAGGTAGTTCCTCCAGAACCTCCAGCAGGTAGTTCCTCCAGAACCTCCAGCAGGTAGTTCCTCCAGAACCTCCAGCAGGTAGTTCCTCCAGAACCTCCAGCAGGTAGTTCCTCCAGAACCTCCAGCAGGTAGTTCCTCCAGAACCTCCAGCAGGTAGTTCCTCCAGAACCTCCAGCAGGTAGTTCCTCCAGAACCTCCAGCAGGTGAGTTCCTCCAGAACCTCCAGCAGGTAGTTCCTCCAGAACCTCCAGCAGGTAGTTCCTCCAGAACCTCCAGCAGGTAGTTCCTCCAGAACCTCCAGCAGGTAGTTCCTCCAGAACCTCCAGCAGGTAGTTCCTCCAGAACCTCCAGCAGGTAGTTCCTCCAGAACCTCCAGCAGGTAGTTCCTCCAGAACCTCCAGCAGGTAGTTCCTCCAGAACCTCCAGCAGGTAGTTCCTCCAGAACCTCCAGCAGGTAGTTCCTCCAGAACCTCCAGCAGGTAGTTCCTCCAGAACCTCCAGCAGGTAGTTCCTCCCAGAGCATCCTCAGCAAAGGGAGTTCCTCCAGAACCTCCAGCAGGTAGTCTCCAAGTGTCCAGAACCTCCAGCAGGTAGTTCCTCCAGAACCTCCAGCAGGTAGTTCCTCCAGCAAGTAGTTCCTCCAGAACCTCCAGCAAGTAGTTCCTCCAGAACCTCCAGCAAGTAGTTCCTCCAGAACCTCCAGCAAGTAGTTCCTCCAGAACCTCCAGCAAGTAGTTCCTCCACCAGAACCTCCAGCAAGGTTCCTCCAGAACCTCCAGCAAGTAGTTCCTCCAGAACCTCCAGCAAGTAGTTCCTCCAGAACCTCCAGCAAGTAGTTCCTCCAGAACCTCCAGCAAGTAGTTCCTCCAGCAGGTAGTTCCTCCAGAACTTCCAGCAAGTAGTTCCTCCAGCATGAAGATCCTCCAGAACCTCTAGCAGGTACTTTTTCCAGAACCTCCAGCAAGTAGTTCCTCCAGTAGGTATTTCCTCCAGAACCTCCAGCAGGTAGTTCCTCCTCCAGAACCTCCAGCAGGTAGTTTCTCCTCCAGAACCTCCAGCAGGTAGTTCCTCCTCCAGAACCTCCAGCAGGTAGTTCCTCCTCCAGAACCTCCAGCAGGTAGTTCCTCCTCCAGAAACTCCAGCAGGTAGTTCCTCCTCCAGAACCTCCAGCAGGTAGTTCCTCCTCCAGAACCTTCAGCAGGTAGTTCCTCCTCCAGAACCTCCAGCAGGTAGTTCCTCCTCCAGAACCTCCAGCAGGTAGTTCCTCCAGAACCTCCAACAAGTAGTTTCCCCAGCAGGTAGTTCCTCCAGCAAGTAGTTCCTCCAGCAAGTTTTTCCTCCAGGACCTCCAGCAGGTAGTTCCTCCTCCAGAAACTCCAGCAGGTAGTTCCTCCTCCAGAACCTCCAGCAGGTAGTTCCTCCTCCAGAACCTCCAGCAGGTAGTTCCTCCTCCAGAGCCTCCAGCAGGTAGTTCCTCCTCCAGAACCTCCAGCAGGTAGTTCCTCCAGAACCTCCAACAAGTAGTTCCTCCAGCAGGTAGTTCCTCCAGCAAGTAGTTCCTCCAGCAAGTTTTTCCTCCAGGACCTCCAGCAGGTAGTTCCTCCAGAACATCGAGCAGGTACTTCTTCCAGAACCTCTAGCAGGTATTTCCTCCAGAACCCC